>WEDG01004115.1:0-201063 GCA_017591395.1 Schistocephalus solidus
TATCTTCATCGTATCATCATCATCATCATCATCATCATCATCATCATCATCATCATCATCATCATCATCATCATCATCATCATCATCATCATTATTATTATTATCATCATCCTCATCATCATCATGATGTTCTAACTAGTCATTTTTTTAATTTTTCTTCGATGGCTGCACTTCTTTTTTTTTTTTACCTGTCAGCCATTAGACTTCAATGCAAAGCACAAAAACTGTATTCAGTCCATCTTTCAGATGGACCGTCTTACACCAATTTCATAGAACCTTACTATTGCTGTTCAGTCAGGATTTAGTAGATGACATAAGAACAAAAAACGGATCGCCTGGCCTTCGAGGATCGACTCCTTCGACTTTGGGATTCCTATCGTTATTTAAATGAAATCCGAACGCCTTGAATAAAGGCTAGGTGTTAGAAAATATGGAAAGAGTGCCAAGATATAGACGTGAAAACCGGATTAGGGATAGTTTGCATTCAGGGATCCAATTTGAGGTCAAATTTGGGAACTTCATCAACAAGCCGGCTGAAGAAGTTCCGCCTCATGCTTATATCGCCTACCCTATGTCATCATATCAGCCATCCGTATTAACGTTTGTCACACGATACCCAGCGGGCAAAGAGACATGAATCCAGAAACTGAGACTAGAAGGCTAACCATAATAGTCATGCACTTTAATTTAAACTCATTCATTCTCGAACCATTTATCTATATGCTGGTCACAGTGAGAAAATAATATTTTACTGAAGACATCGGATTGGTAATTTCAAAACAAGACCTGTTCTCTCTCCCTCTTTACCATCGCCTCCACTTCACTTAGATAACTGTATCTTCGTATGAAGAGTTAATTGGTGCCTATTGCATGCTTATCCGATGTAACCCCGGCTAAAGTAACTCAACGTCAACCCTAAGCCTAACCTTAAACCTAGCCCTCATCCCAACCATAAACCCTAACACTGTATTCCCCGGCATTTGGCGCACAGACACCTGTATCGTGAGCGGTTCCTGTTCTCGTGGCTCCTGCAGAAAATGTTTCATGCCGGCTCGTCGACAGCCTTTGGCAGTATCTCCTTAAGGCCACTGCGAGCAGGCCGTTCTCTAGTCCCAAACAAACTTAACTGTTTTCTAGGAGAGCCAATGAAACGAGTACTGTTAAAACTTTCCACCTTACTCGTCTGCTCGCAAAATCCCCGCAGCCGAATCAAGTAACCTGATTTTGTGTTTCACGTAATTTCGGTTGATACTGCTGCCTGAAACTGGTAGAACTTCGATTTCCCCGGCGAGTCGAACTAATAGCACGTCATATCCTGAAGAAGATTTCCTTCGTTAGCTAGAAGTTTCTTTCGCTATTTGTCCGGCTAGACATTTTGCTTGCCTAGCTGCTAGCAGACAAAAATATTCCGGGTTTTATGAAACGTATCCAAAAATTATGTATCACAGGTTTCAAGTGAATCTTATTTTCCTGGAATTTATGCGCTTCACATGTGCTGAAATGCTTCGGAACTTATTTCCAAATGAGGACTTTTACTCGCATTTCGGAGGAAATGCTCTTCCACAAATTTTAGAAAGCCAAAATATTGCACCGCAATATGTTTGGCGAATGTGACTAACAAAGCTAGTTAATTCGCAGTCTTTGGCGGAGTCATACGAACTTTATAGGTTACATGCTCTGCGCTAAACAGTGATCTCAACTTCCCGTTTTCAACTCATCGGTAAACGTGACGGAAAAATGGTAACGTAGTCATCTATTCTAACAAACTCGGTCAATAGTGTGAACACGGATAACTTAGCTTCGGTTGCAATATGATCTGTATTCAAAACGTGTGCGAATTTTAGGAGGACACGGATTCCGCTGGCAGTTGATAAATCAACTGTCAAAATTCATCAGGTGTAAAACTTACGGGATCCCGCTCAGTCCATGTTCACAGCTCCCCACAATCGTCCCCTCTCTGAATAGAGATTCCTGCATTTTCAGAGGGCTACCTGGACGTCCTAGTTCCAAGTCCGCAGTGTTCGAAACCCACCCCTTCCTGCCTGCTCTTCATTTTTGGGTTCCTCTGAGTATATCGCAGTGCCGCTTAATTCGAATTCTGCGATTTTTTAGTTACGTAAGATGCAGTTTTTATTTTCTCCTTTACTCCGTATCCAAAAGTACTGGCTAATCCACGGGTCATTTATCCCTCTACACACGGTTGCCGTTCTTACTCAAAGTTCTGCCAAAGATCCCAGATTTTCCGAAATCTCGGTTCTACAATTGTGTTCTGCCTTCTTTGAATTCTCAGCATTTGAATTTTAACAGTCATCTTAAGGCAACTGTTCTGCTACGCAATTCTACTCGTACTGACCTGCTTACTGGCAGTGGAGTCCTCTCATTTCTTTATATTGCCTTAACAAAAATACATGACCGTGTGACTCTCTAAGCATTTGGATGAGCACGTTTGCTCAAAATACGCTCTTACCAAAGTCTTTCCTCCGTCTTTTCCTGTGAATGGCGTGGACTATTTAGGGTGGTTCTGTCACTTTTCCTTTGGCTAGATTACCACAGAGTGAAACGTATGTCCTAATACTAAAATGCATACTTTCACTATCATCTTCTTCAAGTCGATTTTTCCGACAAACGTAAAAGGCTTCCTCCCGCCTCCCGTGCACTCTTTTTATGGTGAAATTATTTAAGTAGTTCTAAAGGTTTTTTCTTACAGACGCATTAGGAGGGCTGTTCTATGTCGCCAAAAGTTGTCCTTCCACTTATTTGAACAATTCTAACACCGTGACCCTCCCTGGCCGGAAAGTCAGGTTTTACATCGCACATATTTATCGTGAGCTAAGAGTATCCTGATTCCTACTGACAACCACCGGTAGTCATTCTCAGCCTTGAGGTCGGGAGTACCCAACACCAAGTAAGGGCTACCTGTGGTCTTGGATGCCAGATCAACTGCTAGTTCAACTGATCAACTGTCGTGAGTGCGATTAACTAAATTTAAGCCGCTATCGCGGATGGAACCCGGAATTAGGCAGAAACTAGCTAGAGATTTGCGCCAGGCTCTGAATAGCTCCAAAGTTGCCAGGTTGGATGTTTATCTGCCATATTCCTCGCCCACTGACAGCAGTGGTCGGCCTGAGCGTGCCCATTACTTATGCCAGAGGGTTTAACCAGACAAAAACTCAGCAGTTTACTTTGGTTTATACCTTTTTATTCGCCAGGGTTCTCGGCCGTCCACTAAAAAGTGCCATATCTGTCTTTTCTACGGCCCTACAGGTGAAGGATACAGCTGTCACTTCTACACATTACACGCGTCGAGTAACAATACTGTCATGGGTAAATCTGGCAGTCTACACTTTGGCATAAAACCACCCCAAATACAGGGATAGGGGTAAATATGAGTTTTGCGAATGGTTTTTTTTAAAGGTATGCACGATACCGTTTGAATTAGGTAAAGAGATAGAAAGTCATAGAACACCATGTACTTGTTTTAATGTAGCAAATAACTCTAACACAGGCCTCACAGTCGGTTCAATCTCTGTTTCTGTGGAGGGGCCGAATGGTGGACTGAAAGTTAGACAGAAATGGCTCCTTCTTAATGCGATCTCTGGCAAGCTCACACATGCGAGATCTGAGCCACTCCACCCCCCGTTTGTGTGAAATTCTGGTGCTTATTTTTTTGGGGGGCAGGTCGTGTACGTAGTACGCGCAGACCAGGTCATTATATAGAACAGCAGCTGCACCCATCCCCCACACCAGTCCATTGACCGGTTCGGACGGTGCCTTGGGACTGGGAATGGGAATAGAGAGTGAGGTCGACGGATCAGCACCTTGCCCTCCCTATTCACACTCTGACACGCTTGAATCCATCGCGGTGATTTAAAAGTCGTGGATTGGAACGTCGCCCATTTATGTGAATGTAGAGTGGCCGACTGGCGGACTGAGATGCAGGCTGCAATGGCTCCTTAATTTGGCCTCTATGGCACTCCCACTCCATTTCATACAAGCCAAGTGTTGTGGCACGCCTAGAGGCGGCTCCAGACACGCTGACCACCTGCACCCACACCTGGCTCCGGTTTTCTTGACTTGGTCATGACCCCGGACCCGGGTGGGAAGGGGGAGAAAACGCTTTAGATGGAGCACAAGTTTACTCTCACTATAATCTTGTTCACACGTAAATCACAGTCCTTGCACCAGCTTGTTCTGGAGCACGCGGTTGACCTCGCTGGATTCGACGGTCGAACTGTCGTCAAGTCAAATCTGAACTCAACCCAACGCATCATCAGTGGTAAGTAGGAAATTGATCTATCTCAAACCCATTTACTGCCAAGAGTCAGATAACTGACCCGGAAAAGGAATGGCCAATGAGCTTTCAATAAGGCTGTTAATTCACACTCGCTGAGCCTCTTTTACCACCATTCCCGTATTACAGGTGGTCTTGCGTTAAAGTGTTGAAAGTGCATATATTAACATCTATGAAAGGACCGAATACGCTAGAAAATAAATTTCTATCGTGACATTAAAAATTAAGGTTGAACTTTATTTAATTCAGGTTTTTGAGAAAATTATAAGGAGACTTTTGCAGAAGTTCCCGACAAGCACTAATCAATCGGACAGTCAGAGTTGTAGAAAATGTGCATCAAATTTCATCTTGTTTCATGTTACTTATTCAACTAGTAATGTAAGGTTGATGTTCTACTACGATGACATGATCAGAAGCCCAGCTTTCGAAAAATGATGAAACGCTGGGTATAAGAACTAGGAATAGTGTATATATATATAGGAATATATATATGTATATATGGGCAGAAATACATCGCCAACGAAGAAGAAGACTGGAATGGCTATGTCTGACCTTTTTAGCCGTCATCAGCCAGCCACCAGAGGTTCTAAACCACGATCTGTTGGTTTGAAGTCTGACGACCTAACTATTGAGCCACGGACCCGCTATCCAGTTGGTGGCGATCGGATATATTATCACTGGTACAGGGACAATCAATGATCGCATTACCACACCAAGAACTCCTTCACAGTTATAAAAACCATATAAGGCAATCTGCTCAGCTCAGACGCCACAATCCTACTGTTAG
This sequence comes from Schistocephalus solidus, assembly GCA_017591395.1. Taxonomy (NCBI): domain Eukaryota; kingdom Metazoa; phylum Platyhelminthes; class Cestoda; order Diphyllobothriidea; family Diphyllobothriidae; genus Schistocephalus; species Schistocephalus solidus. The sequence continues at coordinate 5,079 of WEDG01004115.1, forward strand.
AGAAATTGCGAAGCCTGACGATGCGCTTCAGGGACATCCTGAACATCCTTTATTATCAGTTTGTCACCTGCAATAAAGTCTTTAAAGAAATGCCTTATATTGATAATCAAACCTTCCTACAGAGAAAGACTAGGACAACAAACACGATAGCCTTCATCCCCTCACACGTTACTGATCGTCATCAAACACGTATATCGAATCCCAGGGTGTAGAGGGTACTAGTAAGGGGTAGCACCACGCAGATAGCATTTGGTCACTCCATTTGTCTCGTGCAGGTGGTGAATGCTCCAGTGGCGGCCTCTAACTGGTACCCAACTCTCACCTGTGCTCCTCGAAGTTGGGTTCTTCCCAGCGGCCACACCCCGGGCAACCGCCGAGACCGGTGGGCTAAACCAGGTGAGGGTCGCCTGCGTTGTGTGTATCTCCACACCCAGTACGTCTGCTCCCTTCCTCCTGCTCTTCTCCCTCTCCCCCCTCTCCCATCCTACTTCTACTCTTCCCCTCCTCTCGCCCTTCTTTCCTCCTCTCTCGCTCTCCTCTCCTTTACTCTTACTGCTTCCTTTCTCCCTCGCTTCTCACCCTCCCCTCCTCCACCGCGGTTGCAAAAATTCCTACAGAGAGGGTGAAATGCAATCACGTAGGCGGCCCAGGCGAATCGGTCGTTCTCTCTCTCTAACCCAAATAATGACCCATAGTGGATTCCAGTAGCCGCCTGGGATGACTGAGCAGCCCTAATTAGGGACACTACTGCTTACCCCCCTCGTGGAGGAGGGGGCTAAAAAATGTGTACTAAACAAATGCTGGATTTCATGACAGCTACAGAGGAGCGTGGCTCGCAGACTGCAATTACATGCGGTCGAAAAACTCTACACAATATCAACAACAACTCATCTCTCAATCCCCCCCCCCCCCACCGTACCTCCGGGGTACCCACCAGACTGCTCGAGTGAGCTTGCTCACTCTAGCAGCCTGGAATTTTCGATCGCTTTTAGAAAATCCCAGGAGCAACCGGCCGGAACGGAGGACGGCGCTAGTCGCTCGGGAACTGGCGCGCTACAAGTTCGATATTGCTGCTCTCAGCGAGACCCGATTCTCTGAACAGGGTCAGCTGGAGGAGGTGGGTGCCGGTGACACCTTTTTCTGGAGCGGCCGGCCTAAGGCAGAGTGACGCGACGCTGGTGTCATCTTTGTCATCTGGAACGATATCGTAGGACGTCTGCCCTGTCTGCAGCAGTGTATCAGTGATCGCCTGATGAGCCTCCACCTGCCTCTTCGGGGAGACCAGTTCGCCACCATCATCAGCGCCTACGCTCCCCAATGACGAGCTCTGATGTGGCGAAGGACAAATTCTACGCGGACCTGCATGCCCTGCTGGCGACTGTGCCGTAGGTGGACAAGTTACTTATCCTTGGTGACTTCAACGCCCACGTCGGGACGGACCACGCTGGCTGGCAGGGAGTGCTGGGTCCCCATGGTCTTGACAGCTATAACAATAACGGCCTCCTTATTCTGCGAACTTGTGCGGAACACAGTTTCCTGCTGACTAACACCTTCTTCCGCCTCCCGATGTGGCAAAAGGCAACCTAAGTTCTCCCCCGGTAGAGACCCTGGCACCTCTTGGACTATGTTCTCGTCCGAAGGCGAGATAAGCACGACGTGCTGATGACAAAGGTGATCTCCAGTGCCAACGGATTGACGGATCACCGCCTCTACATCTCCAGGATGAGGCTTCGTCTGCAGCCACGCAGAAGGCCCCAATGTAAGCGACCATAAACTAAGTTGAACACTGCTTTGTTGAATATGCCTGCTTGCCATCTCCATTTCAGCAACGAACTGGCAAACCGACTAGCCATCCTTCCAGTCGCCGACGCGGACAGCTCCGAAGATAACCGCTGGTGTCAGCTGAGGGACCCCAGCCAATCCACTGCCCTGGATGCTCTCGGGGGCGCACGTCGTCAGCACCAAGACTCGTTCGATGACAACGACGCAGCTATCAACGCTCTACTCGTCGAGAAGAACCAGTTGCACAAACCCTCGTCGATCGCCCTATTGCTGCAAACAAGACAGCCGTCTACCGAAGTCGCCGCCTTGTACAGGAACGGTTGCGTGAGATGCAGGATGCCTGGATGACGCACAAAGCCAAAGAAATCCAAGGGTTCGCGGATCGAAACGAATGGAAGAACTGCTTCGCCGCCACCAAGGCTGTCTACGGACCTCCTGTCAAAGATTCTGCCCCACTTCTCAGTACCGACGGCAGGACACTACTCACTGAGAAGATGCAAATCCTGCAGCGATGGGTAGAACATTTCCAAAGCGTTCTCAACCAGCTCTCCACCATCTCCAACGCCACCATCGATTGTTTGCCTGAAGTTAAAATCAACGCCGACCTTGATCTCCCGCCCTCTCTCCGAGAAACCATCAGAGCCGTGCAACAGGTTTCCAGCGGGAAAGCACCAGGATCCGACGCAATCCCACCGAAAATCTACAAGCACGGTGAGCCCCGGCTGATGGCAGAACTCACAACACTCTTCCAGGAGATGTGGAACCAAGGGCAAGTCCCTCAGGATTTCAAATACGCAACCATTGTCCACCTGTACATGAAAAAAATGGAACCACCAACTATGCGACAACCACCGAGGAATCTTGCCTTTGAACATCGCCGGAAAGATCTTCGCCCGCATTCTCCTCAATCGCCTGAACGCACACCTGGAGCAACGAATGCTCCCAGAAAGCCAATGTGGATTCTGACGACACCGTGGAACAATCGACATGATCTTCGCCACTCGCCAGCTACAAGAGAAGTGCCAGGAGATGCGGACACACCTCTACACTACCTTCGTGGAGCTGGCGAAAGCCTTTGATATGATGAATCGCGACGGGCTGTGAAAAATCATGCAGAAATTCGGCTGTCCTGAACGTTTCCCGCATATGGTGCGTCCGCTTCACGATGGAATGATGGCGCGCGTTACTGAAAACGGGACAGTATCCGAAGCATTCGCAGTGACCAACGGAGTGAAGCATGGCTGCGTCCTTGCACGTCTCATGTTCTCTGCCATGCTAACGGACGCCTGCCATGACGAACGCCCTGGGATCCGCATCGCCTACCGGATGGATGGCCGACTCCTCAAACAACGATGAATGCACTTCGCTCGCGTGACTCCACAGCTAGCACCCACGAACTTCTCTTCGCTTACGACTGTGCACTCAATACAACGACAGAAGAGGAAATGCAAATGAGCATGGACCTCTTCGTATCAACACTGAGATAACGGTTGTGATGCATCAGTCACCGCCAAATACCATCTACACCGCAGCTCACATCAATTTCAATGGCGCCCAACTGAAATCTGTAGATACCTTCATGTTACTAGGCAGCAATCTTTCCCGCAGCACTAAAGTCGACGCTGAGATTGCCCATCGGATCGCCAAAACCAGCCAAGCCTTTTGAAACAAGCAGAAGGTGGTCTGGAATCGACAGGGTCTTCACCTCAGCACCAAACTCAAGGTGTACAAAGCTGTCATATTGCCGGCGCTGCTGTATGGAGCGGAAACTCGGACGGTCTACCAAATGCAGGCACGGAAGCTCAACCACTTCCACCTCAGCTGCCTTCGCAGAATACTAAAGCTGACATGGCAAGACAGGATACCGGACACGGAAATGTTGGAACGAACAGGCCTTCTCAACATTTATGCTCAGCTGAAACAACTGCAACTGCAATTGAGCGGCCACCTAGTGAGGATGGACGTCGAACGATTACCCAAACGACTCTTCTATGGAGATTTCGCAATGGGTTCTCCTCGACAAGGGGATTAAGTACGACGCTACAAGGACACTCTGAAGACTTCCCTGAAGCAATTGCAGATCAACCCGGTGACCTGGGAGGACCTCGCCCGGAACCGATCTGCTTGGAGAAGGACAGTGAAGACAGGGGCAGCAATCTACGAACTCAACAGTATCGCCGCCGCCAAGACCAAAAGAGCGGCACGAAAGTCACCAGCGCCCCGGACCAACACCGCCAATGCCCAGGCCCTTCCAACATGCCCACGCTGTCAACGCACCTTCAGTGCGCGAATCGGCCAGTTCGGATATCTTTGGACGCAATGAACCAACAATCCAACAATTCCAACTTCTACGTCCAATTTTGCCAGCACAACTCCGGACTCCCCCTCCCTCGCCCCTGGCATCAGTTCCCTTAATCTCACCAGCATAGAGACCACACCTCAGTACTCATCGCCTGTTACCCCCACCACCACCGCCACCACCCCAAAATCAGCGATGGGACTCTCTGCTTAACTGTCCTAGCTGCGACCGTACATTCACTTCACGCATCAGCCTGATCGGTCACTTGCGAATCCATCGTACAGAGACTGGTGAACCAGTGCCTGGAGCACCAACACACGGCAGAGGTCGCCGTCTCAACTGCCATCACTGTCCTCGCATATTCACTCATCGCATAGGCCTATTCCGTCACATGCGCATCCATGACAACCTGCGGTAAACCACTGGAGGCTAAGCCACCTCAGCGCACACTACCTACACCAATACATAGACAACTCCCTCACCATCATCATCACGTACCTGAAAATATCACGGTCTCATAGAAACCGTAGCTTGGAAGGCTGCCAATTTGACGCTTACACCAGACCACGTCATCGGCCCAACGTATGTTCTGTGTGTGCCGAGTGGCTGACCAGTGGACTGGGATTCAGACGGCGTTGGCTCCTCCATATCCCCGGTTTTAGTGAATCCTGGTATGTGCGTAGTGAGGGCCGGGTCGTACGGCGGCGCGCGATGACGGGTACGCTCACCCGTCAGCCAATGCGCCCACTCCCACCTCAGACAACTGACTGGCTCGGATAGTGGTCTGATTGTGGGGGTGGGGGAGAGAGCGAGGTCAACAGTTCAGCGCATTTTTCTCACTATACACAATCTGACGCGCTTGAAACTATCACGGCGCGCTAAAAGCCGTGGCTTGGAAGGTTGCCAACTGACTGGATAACTCGGACCGCGTGGTCAGCCCAATGTGTGTTTTGTGTGTAGTGGCTGATTGGTGGACTGAGAGTCGGGCTGCAATGGCTCCATGTTAATGTGGCCTTAATGGCACTCCCATTCCGTGGGATCCGAGCCGGGTGTGATGGTACGCCCATGAGCGGCCCCGGCCACGCCAGCCACCTGCGCCCTCTCCCATATCCAGTCTTGTTGACTCTGTCATGACACCAGGCTCAGGAGGGGGAGAAGGAGAGAGTGCAGTCGATGCAGCGCAAGTCTACTATCACTTTACACTAAATCACGCGCAATTCACCGTCCCTGCCCCACCCTTCCGTGGAGCATACGGTGGACATCGGCGAAATTGACGGTCGAACTTTCATATCCGATCCCAGATTTGCAACCCCCTGAGGCTCGACACCGCGACCTCCTGGTTAGAAACACAACATGCTAAACATTGAGCCACGGCGTCGTGGTCCTATCGGTTGCGACCGGGTATATTAACAGTGTTATAGGGTGTTAGTCTGTGTATGTGCCATGTCAGTTCGAAAAATGTGAACAACAATGTCCACCGTGTGCCCCACTGTAAGGTGGTTTAGGCAGACTTGTGCTGCGTCCACCACCTGTCTTATCTCTCATTCAACTGAACCCCGTGGCAGGACCTAGACGGGAAGATTGGATGTGGGATCGAGCGCAGTGGCTGATAGAACTAAGCAGTCTGCCTGTGCTTGTCACACAAACGCACACACTGGTCCGCGAACAGAGGACCAGGTTTTTACCAAGAGATTATATGGAGACAGCTCAGATCCCAAATGACTGGGAGTTCCATATACGAGGCACGTGAAGGAGCCATGTCAGCTTATTTGCCGTCCTGAGAGAACTGACTTATCCCGTCAGTTGGCAGCCTTCTAAGTAACGACCATTTGAGCATCATTTTTATTATAGTGAGGAAATTTGCTGAAGTGCCATGTGGACGGAGTCCCTATCGTTGACTTTATTGCTTCTTCCTTCTTCATCCACCAGTCTGCTGTCCGATTTGGTCAATCAGCTGCTGAGGGGATTAGGTGTGAGGGGCTGACAGACCCAAAAGCTCTTCTACGCGTGTCACACACAACCTGATCCCCACAATACACCAGCTTTTCATAAAGGGGGGCTGGCTAGACCTCACTTGCGTTACAGTACCTTATAGACTACATAATATCAGTGTCCTTGAGCTTGAATCACAGTCCACCAGTAGTCCAATGCACAAACACCTACAAACAAGACTGACTTCGAGGTCTGTGTTATACTATCGCTTGGCAACCTTTCAGTCATTAATTTTAGCCCGTCATGGTTGATTCAAGCACGTCTGATTTACTACAGTTAGGAATGCGCTCAATTGCCATGGCGACGGAGTCTCCAGAATACGCCTCGTTCTCTCTCTCTCTCTCTCTCTCTCTCTCTCTCTCTCTCTCTCTCTCTCTCTCTCTCTCTCTCTCTCTCTCTCTCTCTCTCTCTCTCTCTCTCTCTCTCTCTCTCTCTCTCTCTCTCTCTCTCTCTCTCTCTCTCTCTCTCTCTCTCTCTCTCTCGTGAGCCAGTCCACTGTCCGAGCCTGTAAGCCGCCGGGCGCTGGGTTTGGACGAAGTGACTGATAGATTTATAACAGCCCCTTTTGATTGGGCCACACACGACTCGGTTGCGCAAAAAAACGCGCGTCCAGTTACGTGAGAGGTGCCCGTGCTGTTCCCGTGAGTTGGATCGAGTTTAGTATCGGCAATTAAGTATCTCAGAGTAACGCGTACTTAAACTCGAAAACAAACCACAATTGGGTTTAGTACGGTAACATTAATAAATAAAATAATGAAAAATAAACCAAACGCATGCCTCAACGATAGATACCCGTAGTCAAAACAAAGGAGACGGCCAAATATAAGGCCTGATTCTAGAAAAAAACGTACGACCGCTGGCGTAGATCAAGGGCGTGCAAAAGACCAATTGACCAATACGGTTGACCCAAAGTCTCAAGGCCAAAATCGATCTGAATAAACAAAGAAGCCCAGTTCAGGTGGGTAAAATAAAAAACAAAGAAGGTAGGGAACGACAAGCAAATAAGTTAGATATCAGTTCACAAGAGATAGTGTGGAGAATTTCCAAAATAGTTCGACAGAAGATAACAGGGTTTGTGTGCGATGTATGGGCTGGTGTTGAAGGGCGTGGTGACAGGGTTTGGTGTGCTATATTCAACCACAGATTTTCATTAAATCACATATGACTGAGTAGGTGCCTACGATGATTTAATGAGCGTGAGTAGTGTGGTATTTGTGGCAGGTGCAACGGATGTATGTTGGTGCTCCTGACCCTGGTTCGACAATCTCAGTGCGATGCATTTGCAAGTGACCGACCAGGAAGCTCCGTAGTGTGCGTGCACGGTTGAAATATGGGCAGGGGAGTTGGTGGTTAGGGCGCTGATGGTGCTGGTGGTTTGCGAGTTTCCGAGAGTGTACGTTAATTTTGGTATATCACCATTGCTATGAAATGTGCTGTCATGGATGCGTGTGTGGCCGAGTTGACCCACGCGGTGACTGAATGGCGTGGGCATTGTGGACAGTTGAGACCGGTGTATGCCGGTGCTCCTGGCATAGCTTCGACATTCTCAGTGTCATGCATTCGCAAGTTACCGATCAGGCGTATGCGTAATGTGAAGGTGTGGTTGCAATGGGGACAGGTTGGGACCGAATCCGCATTGTTGGGGATGGAGAGGGTAGTGACGGTGGCAGGGAAAGTCGTGGATGTTAGGGCATCGGAAGTTGCAGTGGTTGCAGTCGTCGTAACCGCCGACGCTGGAGTTGTGGTAGTGATGATGGAGGCGTTCGTGGTGGAGTTTGAAGGAGGTGGGTTTCTGATTGCTCATTGTCGGTGCTGATGACGTCATTGGCAGCTTTTGGTTTGCCATAGAGAGTAGCAGTGGAGGCGTCTTCGGAGGTGGTATGCGGAGGTCGTATGTTCTTATTGCAGTGTATCCGAAGATGCCCCATTAGGCCGAGCTGTTGGCGAAATGTCGGTCAACAGTGCGAACAGGATCTGAGGGGCTGGGTTTTGAGGTTTTGGGTCCGCGGAGCTCGAGAATTCCGAGCAATTGCATTGGCCTTGGCAGCGACAGTGTGCTAGTAGTTTCAACGCTGTATCAAATTTTTAGTCGATTTTTATGCTGCTGCATCATGCAAATATATGTGGTTCGGTCCTCGATAGGTCCTTCAACGTCATCTGTGTGGTTTTTAGAATTGTATTACGAATGTTAGTGCAGTAATTTCCTGAAAATATATTGTGTAACATATTGACATTTAATGTATAAATAATAACCTTCAACCATCTAAATGTAGCATGTGCGTGTGTAGAAGTGGAACGATTGTTTTATTTTTAATACATTTATGAACTCCAAAGAATTTGAACCGAAAAAGGGTAAAAAGTCTCTTGGTATACGCAGTTTCATAGGAAATTCTGTTTGCTTCGAAGTTTTTACTCGAGGAAATTTTAACATGCAGATTTAGAATGGTTATTAAATTCCCGAATACTTTTTTAACTTAACCGGCCGTGACGCTTGGTTTTGGGGTTTTCAACCTAGAAGTTGTACACTTTCCGTTTAAGGAAACTCGTAGCTTCATCCATCATATCAACTAAAGCGCCATATATAAACCATAAAATTTTGTAATTGATATTGACCACGTTGTATACTTCAAAAGGAGCATTAATAAACTGGTGTATTCGATGCTCCGTGAATCAAAATTTCAGTCAAAACATCCATCCTAATTGTAAACTTTATGAAACTAAAGGACGCTCTTTCTTCGAGTGGAAAATTTGAAGAAGGCGCAATCTACTACAAATTGAGTATGAGGCGGAATTTTGAAGTATGGTTTCTAAAAAAATACATTCACCTTTATAGATGCATCAAACATCAAATGAAAAAACCTCATATTATGCGGGTAGTCATGTTTAGTGCAGGTTCCGTACGTAGCTCGAAAATCGCGAATTCCAAAGCCAGCATCATCGCGTGACTGAAATAGCTGGGGAGTATGTTGCATGTAATCTTTATTAGATATTCATCTACGTACTACTTTCTAACCCACGCAATATTTTAGAACCATGATTAATGTTTCATAAGATACTTCACGTAATATACAAGCGACATAATGTCAGTTAGCCAGCACTTGCCATCCTAGTTTTCTTTGTCTTTTTCGCTATTCCCCCGACTGTTTGCATACATCTATATGTAAATCAAAGTTGCTTGCTCCAAGATCAAAGTGATGGAAATAAAACCGCTTCAGGAAAGTTATAGTATTGTCCTCAAATTTCAAAAGCGGCAAACGCTCATCGTCAGTAAGCATTGTGCCGGGTCTATAACAGTTGACGGTCATGTTCGCATGTAACAAGGTTATTTCTGCAGTCTCCACGATAGAGGAGGGCTTGACACCTGTCTTCCCGCCTCTATTCATAATTATTACTCGAGAGCCAGGGTTTTGAAGTCTGTGTGGTTATCGTCCGCGTCTGCATTGACCTCGGTTGTCACCGCTGGATCAATAATCTTGGTCATACGGCCAGTGGCGGATAGGCCGGTGTTGACGTCCGCACTTCTGTATGATCCTCCGCTCTGGTGCTCGGTAGGCCGCAGAATAGGACACCATGGTTAATGAACGTTTTAGCTGAACAAGGTTTTGGTTTATTCTCTGGCTCTACGATCAGTTCACTGTCCCAGAATCACGACATCCTGGAAAGCGACCATGTGCCCAGAATTTGTCTAGTTTTCCGTCTGATGCAGTGACTCCACACACCCCGCTGTCCTGGTGTCTCATCTTGTGCGGATCTGCGGTCCCTTCCCAGTCTCTCCAATACAGTTGACTTCGCAGGAGTTGCGATGCCTCCGGCAGGTGACGTTCGCACCTGGGCTCGTGACAGGGGCCCTTTGGTCTCTCGTGTGGCTGTCTGCGGGCACTGCCGACACCCAGGGGCCTGAGGAGATAAGCGACTGCCACTGGAAAAACGGTCAGTGCATGAAAGCGACTGACAGACTGCTCTGCCACTGCCCCTTGGCTGTCCAGGATGTCGAATTCCTGCAGCGCACAGCCTATGCAACAAGCAAATCCTAGCCATGGGGATGATGTCCATGAAAAATTATGCTCCTTCCTGCCTCCAACCGATCCCTTAAGGCACAAATCAGTGGACATATGTGCATACGGAAACCTAGACGAAAGGTGAACCCCTGGCCAGACACACGGGCCGGATCGGATGCAGGTGCAAACGTAAACACTGTTGTAACGGCCACCCCGCCCAGACAGATGAGGGTAGATCACTTGAAGAGTAGTAATGAGAGCAGCGGCTCAGCGATGGCAACCAAGGCTACTGCAGACGAGGACGATGACCACACCGACGACAAAACATCGGCCCCCGACGAATCAACATGACAGGGGAGTAATGGTAGGGGACACCACCTAGCACGCGAACATTGCTGTCATCAATTAAGTACCCTGAGGCGCGGCACAACACTCGCTTACTATGACACGAACCGTGATATATGGTGTGCATACCTGTCTGTGTATACGCACCCTTGTATGTTTATGCAATGTCGAGCACCGTCGCCTCACTTAAGATGGATTTTATGGTCTTCATTCGTCCACCATCTGCAGCGTCCCTCTCGACACCCTCTCTGCCACCATATTTTCGCCGATGTCGGCCTGTTTGATGATTGCATTTTTGTGGACTTTGTCACGTATTTTGAGTAATTTTTCTCCGGAAACCCGATAAATTATTGTGCGTCTACTCCAGGCAGTTTTGTTAACCTTTCATCGTTTGCATACTGTTAACTGCTTTTTGACGGGACGTTGAGAATACGCGGAAATTCCACGGAATCCGATGGATTTCAGCTCAACTATTTATGTCATCGATGAAGCCACGTGTGAAAAGTGTTTTGCCAAACAGCTTTTAGCAAGTTCACAAATTCCATTCTGGAGAAAGAAATTGCCTTAAAATTAAAAATTTAGTATGTAATAGGTAGCAAATGATAAACGTGGGAAAACTCATTGAGAGGTAATTGAAAAATTCACGGACTTCTCTAAGAAAATCAAGACGGAATTGTCCAACAGCTCAAATGAGTTAACTTCAGTGTACCCCACAACTTTGTTCGAAGACTTTCTTCACATTTTACAGCCGAGTGGAAGAAGGGGACACCGACTAACTGACCTATGCCCAGACTGCTTGTTGGAACGGTTCCGGAGGGCCTCGACCGACTGATTGTCATCTCGTACGCCCAGAAATCTTGAATCAGATACATAACCGACATGCTTGTCGTAATCAAAAGGGCATCGTGCAGGCCTACAAGACGCAGTCGAACTCAGCCGGTTGCCCAAAGAAGATGCATTCAACAATCAGTTGCCCTTATTTTATAATGCAAGTTATAAAAATAGCAGACAGGATACAAATTAAAAATAAGATTGTGCGCAGATCCATTTCAGGCGCACTCACCCTGTTGGTGACAAGCGAAGGTATGTCAAAACTCTCTTCCAATGGGTTCAAACACAATAGTGACGGCAATTGGAGGAATTAGATGATGTTCCTGAACCCCTATTTCTAACTTATGGCTATCCGAGATACTTTATGCGCATATACATATATGTCAGCGTGAGTAACAACAGAGATATGGGTAAATTTGGACGCTGGTATTGCAGATTTATTCATTGCTCCATTAGCCAGAATGCTTCATACCAACACCACTGGCAGAACACAAAATCGTACATGTGAGCAACAACAACCCTCCTAGAAAACTCTTAGATATAAAACCGATTTTCAGTGATGCCTCCATATCGCTTTCTATTCGTCAAGGGTAGACCAACGTTTATACTAGCTTCACGCCCACATCAATTTTATTAGTCACAGCGCAAGCTAGGTGATGCTCGATTTTGCACGAAAAAGAATGCTTATACTAAAACGTTGGATACTTCCGGGGTAAGAAGATTACACGTTGTATTCTCTATATGTCATTTGGCCATATTCAAGTCGAATAGCGGAGTGATCAGTGACACTGGCGATCAGACGTTCAGCTGCTTGAATCAAGAAACAACATTCTGGCTCAGAGGAATCCACATCAGGTCGTCAGACTTACAATAGTCATCCCATCGTCGGTCAGCAAACGCGGGTAATTCCCCATGCATGATCATGGTGGCGTTCATGCTACGACAGGGTGCGGAGAAGAGAGTGCGTTGGCAGCAGGCAAGGCTACACTAACGCTGACTCAGCCTTCTTCCAAAGCGGCAAATAAATATAACTTCAGACAGACTGTGACTGAGCTCACAGAGACACAAGCAGACAACTGAGTCACATACCATTAAAGGTGCCAATGGAGGCTTTCGAGGAATACCTATCCTGACATAAAACCGTGCAGGATCGTGCTGTTCATATACAAAACCATGGGAATATTCTGGATCGCTATCCCCCCCACCGCCCTGTCCTTTACGCGTCCATGCATTTTTATTGCGGGTGGTGTCTGCATTGTTCATCGTAAACGCAAGGCAACACCTGTTACCATTCCCAGTGGTTGTCGAGCGGGTTAAAAGAGCTCTCTTAAACAGGAAGGTACTGTGCTCCTAGTTCTGCATAGCATCAGTTGTCTCAGCTCCTCTATCTAAAAATAACCCCCTTACTTTATCACCTACGCATTTAAAAGTGCATTTATGTTTTGGGTATCGTTCATTCACTTCAACAAATGTGAACGGAAAGTGTGCTGTAGGTAGTTCCTTTGATGCACAGACATTAATAGCCAGTTGTTTTCTATGTTATTACACAACACTGTTTCCATGTAATGTTCTGGAAGACGTTCAAGCCAGGAGAGCTGCTTATGGTGCATAAAATTAGTAGCCCATTTTCCAAAAAGCTTCCACTCTCAGCAATGGTTTCTCAAGGATTTTCCGCTGGCCGAGCTCTCATCTTTTCGACAAAAATCTACGGCTGACGTTTTTACCTGCATGCTAAAATTCCTGACACCGAAACGAGCTTCAAAAGGCTAACACTGAAAAAATGTGAGTCTCTGTACTTTTTAAATGAACTGGTGTGACGCGAGCTTTCAGAGCAAGCTTATCATTGCTTTTCAGTGTCTCTAATAAAGATCTTAAGCATTTAATTCAAAAGAATAATAATTTCAAAACAAGTGCGCAGAGTCTATTTCCTGTCTGTAGGAAACTAGTACGTACAAAGAGGGACAAGCCTTGGTTAACTACTGTGCTCAAGTCGCCTATATTCGCGTTATTATATTTGGCAGAGACATTTAGTCATCAGAGAAGAACCAGTTTCCTAGGTATCTAGATCACCTCATTTACTGGCACGCTTTTTATAATATCCATGTTTGCATGGCAATCACGATAGACTTTTTCCACCACCTGCCAACTTCATGCTTTAGGCATCCACTCAATTGGACTGATAATGACACAAAATAAAAAAAGTAGTTTAGATGTAAGTAGATACTACTCAGAATCGAGGGCTAATTTTAGTACAACCAGGATTAGTAATCCGTTGATCACAATAGGTATGGAGCGTAAGTAGGGCCGACACCGAGAAAGGAAATAGAGTGTACGTTTAATTTGTATGCCTTGGTAGCTGGAGCTGACCTGCCAAGAGAGTTCTGCCTTTTGCGAATTTCTGGTAAAATGGTGGACGAGGTAGTTGCTATTTACAGGACTATTTCAATCCATTTACCTAACAAGGGTTCTATTAAGAGAAAATAAGAGGCTCATGATAGGTAATAAGAGAAAATTAATTTTGGTTATTTCGTGTTACTTCTTTACTCAATACCAGAATTCCACCACTTGGCATGGACCACCTTCTTGCATTATGCAGGATATATGCTGCTTACATATATTTGCTAATCATTTTTAGTGCACTAGTGCGGTGCATGAATAACTGAAGTAGAATCCACCACCTATTTGCTAATCATTTTTAGTGCACTAGGTAACTATGAATTGACTCCCTTTTCTCAAGGACCGAGACAATCCACTGAAGGTGGTGGATTCTACTTCAGTTATTCATGCACCGCACTAGTGCACTAAAAATGATTAGCAAATATATGTAAGCAGCATATATCCTGCATAATGCAAGAAGGTGGTCCATGCCAAGTGGTAGAATTCTGGTATTGAGTAAAGAAGTAACACGAAATAACCAAAATTAATTTTCTCTTATTACCTATCATGAGCCTCTTATTTTCTCTTAATAGAACCCTTGTTAGGTAAATGGATTGAAATAGTCCTGTAAATAGCAACTACCTCGTCCACCATTTTACCAGAAATTCGCAAAAGGCAGAACTCTCTTGGCAGGTCAGCTCCAGCTACCAAGGCATACAAATTAAACGTACACTCTAATTCCTTTCTCGGTGTCGGCCCTACTTACGCTCCATACCTATTGTGATCAACGGATTACTAATCCTGGTTGTACTAAAATTAGCCCTCGATTCTGAGTAGTATCTACTTACATCTAAACTACTTTTTTTATTTTGTGTCATTATCAGTCCAATTGAGTGGATGCCTAAAGCATGAAGTTGGCAGGTGGTGGAAAAAGTCTATCGTGATTGCCATGCAAACATGGATATTATAAAAATCGTGCCAGTAAATGAGGTGATCTAGATATTAGGAAACTGGTTCTTCTCTGATGACTAAATGTGTCTGCCAATAGTTCGACCGTCGATTTCAACGATGTCCACCGTATGCTCCACGGAAGGGTGGTGCAGGGACGGTAACTTGCGCCTGAACTAGTTTTAAGGGATAGTAGCCTTGCGCTGCAGCTACCGCACTCTCTCCTCCTCCCCCACCTGATCCTGGTGTAATGACAGAGTCAACAAGACCGGATATGGGAGAGGGCGCAGGTGGCTGGCGCAGCCGGAGCCGCCCCTGGGCGTACCACCACACCTGGCTCGGATCCCACGAAGTGGGAGTGCCATAATGGCCAAATTAAGAAGAAGCCATTGCAGCCTGACTCCCAGTCCGCCAGTCATCCACTCCACACAAAACACACATTGGGCTGACCACGTGGTCCAAGTTATCCCGTCAGTTGGCAACCTTCCAAGCCACGGCTTTTAGCGCACCGTGATAGTTTCAAGCGCCTCAGATTGTTTATAGTGAGGAACATGCGCTGAGCTGTCGACCTCACTCTCTCCCCCACCCCCACAGTCAAACCGCTGTCCGAGCCGATCAGTTGTCTGATGCGGAAGTGGGTGCAGCTGCTGGTGACCTCGTCTACGTGTACTACGTACACGACCTGGCCCCCCAAACACAAGCACCAGGATTTCACACAACAGGGGTTGAACGGCTTACATCTCACATGTGTGAGATAGTCAGAGGTCACGTTAAGAAGGAGCCATCGTAGCCTGACTCTCAGACCACCAGTCAGCCACCACACAACAGACATTGGAATAACTGTGAGGTCTGAGTGCAATTGTCAGTTGGTAACCTTCCAACCACGGTGCTTAGCGTTACCGCACACTCTTCTCCTCCCCCACCTGAGCCCGGTCTTACGACACAGACAAGAAGACCGGAGATGGAAGAGGGTGCAGGTGGCTGGCGCGGCCGGAGCCACCCCTCGGTGTACCACCACACCTGGCTCGGATCCCATGGAGTGGGAGTGGGAGGCACGCACAACACCGGGGACCCTCACCTGGTTTAGCCCGCCGGTCGTGACGGTTGCCCGGGGTATGGCCGCTGGGAAGAACCCAACTTCGAGGAGCCACAGGTGAGAGTTGGGTACCAGTTAGAGGCGGCCACAGGAGCATTCACCACCTGTACGAGACAAATGGAGCGACAAAATGCTATCTGTGTGGTGCTACCCCTAACTAGTATCACTACACCCCTACCCCTACCAAATATAATAACGCGAACATAGGTGGCTTGAGCACAGTAGTTAACCATGACTTTTCCCTCTTTGTACGTACTAGTTTCCTACGGACAGGAAATAGACTCTGCGCACATGTTTTGGAATTATTATTGTTTTTGAATTAAATGCTTAAGATCTTTATTAGAGACACTGAAAGCAATGATAAGCTTGCTCTGAAAGCTCTCGTCATACCAGTTCATTTAAATAGTATAGAGACTCACATTTTCAATGTAAGCATTTTGAAGCTCGTTTCGGTGTCAGGAATTTTAGCATGCAGGTAAAAACGTCAGCCGTAGATTTTTGTCGGAAAGATGAGAGATCGGCCAGCGGAAAATCCTTGATAAACCATTGCTGAGAGTGGAAGCTTTTTGGAAAATGGGCTACTAATTGTATGCACCATAAGCAGCTCTCCTGGCTTGAACGTCTTCCAGAACATTACATGGAAACAGTGTTGTGTAATAACATAGAAAACAACTGGCTATTAATGTCTGTGCATCAAAGGAACTACCTACAGCACACTTTCCGTTCACATTTTGTTTGAAGTGAATGAACGATACCCAAAACATAAATGCACTTTTAAATGCGTGGGTGATAAAGTAAGGGGGTTATTTTTTTAGATAGAGGAGCTGAGACAACTGATGCTAGGCAGAACTAGGAGCACAGTACCTTCCTGTTTAAGAGAGCTCTTTTAACCCGCTCGACAACCACTGGGAATGGTAACAGGTGTTGCCTTGCGTTTACGATGAACAATGCAGACACCACCCGCAATAAAAATGCATGGACGCGTAAAGGACAGGGCGGTGGGGGGATAGCGATCCAGAATATTCCCATGGTTTTGTATATGAACAGCACGATTCTGCACGGTTTTATGTCAGGATAGGTATTCCGCGATAGCCTCCATTGGCACCTTTAATGGTATGTGACTCAGTTGTCTGCTTGTGTCTCTGTGAGCTCAGTCACAGTCTGTCTGAAGTTATATTCATTTAATATATTTTTAACCTATGTACGTTAAATATCTGCCTGGGAGAGAGAGACAGGGGACTCTGTTGTCCTCCAATGCGTTCTTACCTTCGTTGCTTACGCAGGCTTGAAGTCCTTAATTTGAAATATTCCAAAGTAGACAGGTGAATCGGAAATGGTCCCATGGCTTTTTTGCCTTTCACTGACAACTGCACTCGGTAGGAGTTATTGAAATTCACTCGCTTGTGAACTACCCTTTCTGCTGCGGTTTATGCCTGCTGACCTCTGTCTACGTGGAAACTCTACTCACGTGCAAGGTCGGTCGGTTGCTGAGTCCCCGTAGTTTCGTTTTTGCGACCAATATGGCTTGGTTTTTTGTGCACACTAGGCTCGCAATTACACGTCCCTCCTGCCGGGAGGAGTAACTATTGCCGCGTCGCAACCCTTACACTAGGCCCACCATAAACTTTACCCGTAACCCTAAGCTTATCCCTAACTCTATCCAAAACCCTAAACTTACAGTTAGCACTTACCATGCCCTTAACCCTGAACTTGCCTTAACCCTAACCTTAAACTTAATGGTAAAACTATTCGTTAAGCTAACCATAAATCCAACACTGTTTTTCCTTGAATATGGCGCAAATATACCTGTGCTGCGAACGTGTCCTGTTATTACGGCCTGGGCGGGGCGTTGCATAGTTCATCCTTACCGAAATCACACCAAAGCAAACAATTAGGTTTATTTGGTCATAATTGTATTCCTCGGTCCCTCATCTATTTTGCAAATTAAGTAGAGGAATCGCATCCTTATTGCAGATTCAAATCACTTATCAACCGGAGATTCAATTCAGTAGAGCAATTTTGTCGGTATTTATAACGCTGTTGGCGCTCATCCTAAGTTGTCATTTTTGTGCCATTCGTTTCACGAAGACAGCTTACGAATTCTAGGGTTGGCCCAGAGGACGGAGTCGTGTGCAAACCCTTGTCACTGGCGGGCCGGCTAGTTCCTGTCTGGCCACGGCCTGATGACTTTCCAAAGTCTCAAGCTGTTACTGACTTGTGGAGGAGAGACTGCAGTTGGTATGCCTTAGTGAGCAGTTGCCTCGTTTATTGTTCTCCGGGCTAAAAGACCCGTGAGACACTGAGAGTAGTTAAGACAGTCTCTTTTGGTTTCATCTAATTTTTTATGTAGCTTTTGAAAAAAATCGTTATGCTGATTATTCTGCTATATTTCGTCTCAATTCTGCATGGTAGAATGCGAACATGCTGGTTGTCACTGGGTTAGTTTTCTTCATGTACATGTACTGGCTGACCAACAACAAAAACTGTTGAAGTCTTTGGTTACGTTACTACTACCGTAGGTGACTACGTGAAATAGGCCGTGATATAACTTGAACGAAAACAGCGTCCATGAATTGATATCTGCTCAATCTATATGCATTCAACTCTTTTCTATCTACGGTAGGACCGTTAAAAAGGAGGGAGTCGTAAAGACCTGAGTGAATTGTTATCGTTCTTGTCCACGTGATACATTGTGCTCCGTGTCCATAAACATTAACCCTGATGTCATCTATCTTGATATTAACGAAGCATCTTTGTTTTGGGCACTTAATTGAGCTAATTTTTTGCTCAGGTTAGAAGGGCGGAAATAGAAGAACTCGAGCAGGAGGGATTTTTACCAGCCAAAGGGTGGGGGGATATACAGCACTTGCGCTTCAGCAGAATTGTGAGCCTTCCATTTAAGAACGTAACCCTCGCGAATTTAGGGGTGTTGCTGTAGTCAAAAATGGATAGTACGCATCGAAAACGACATTGGTCTGTTGTCTAATGCCTAACCTAGGCTGCTTTCGATTTTCCAAAAATCCTGACACCATTATGGTCCTCAATCCAAAGGACCCACATTCATAGTTCAAAAATTAGCGTGTTCAGACAGCTGGGTAGATTTATAATCCGCAAAATTAATGTGCTAATATACGAGGCTCGACCAAATCTTGCCGACTACAGTCGCATTCCTGAAGACGGACACTACTCCTTCTCCCCTCCTCCCCCATCCTCCTTCTCCTCCTCCTCCTCCTCCTCCTCCTCCTCCTCCTCCTCCTCCTCCTCCTCCTCCTCCGTGTTTGCAGAAAGACAGATTACATGTGCAGGAAATGCTACCTTGCAGTGCGGCAGGCTTTTAGCACAGATTGCCACAACTGCGGGAAACTAATCGATTCCTTCGTGTCTTTCGTCTGAAGTCCTCCGGAGACCGGTTTAATTACAACACCAAAGGGAATGCGCCAGGCGACGGGAGGGGTGTAAGGTGGGTGTTGCTAACTGTCGGATGCACTTTGTTTCCATCTCCAAGACTAGAGGGACACAAAGCCAAGCTCGGTAGCTGCCGTGCTAAAGGATATCTAAGCCAGCGGGATGTGGATCTGCCCTTGGTCGTTTGAAGACATCAGATGACGCTCACACCTGCGCGGGCTTAATTTTCCCTGATGATTGAAAGTGACGTTGCTTGGTGCGGAATGTGTGAAGGCTCGCATGCTCGCATGCGGCAACGAACTGGTAGCAGGTGGTGAATGTTCCAGTGGCCGCCCTTAACTGGTATAAAACTGTCACCCAGCTCTGTCCAGTGGCCACACCCTGGTAACCCTGCTGTGTGTCCCCCACACGTGATAGTCTTCTTCCCACCCTCCCACCTTACCCTTTCCCATTTCAAAAGTCCTACGGTGAGGGCGGCATGCAACCTCGTAGGCGGTCGAGCCTTATTCGGGTCATGCGCCAATTTTGGATTAACAATCAATACAGCCAAAACGGTGGTCATGCACCAACCGCCACCCAGCGCGGAATATAATGTTCCCCGAATCAGTGTCAACGGCACTCTACTCAAAAATGTGGAAATCTTTGCGTATCTGGGACGCACACTGTCACGCTACACGAGAATCGATGACGAGGTTGCTCAAGGATCTCCAAAGACAGCCAAGCCTTCGGCCGGATGCAGGCCTCCGTGTGGAATCGTCATGGTATTCACCTGAAAACCAAACTGAAGATGTACAAGGTCGTCGTCTTGGCGACACTCCTTTACGGAGCGGAGACCTGGACCATCTACTCGAACCAAGCAAGGAAGCTGAATCACTTCCATCTCAGTTGCCTCCGCAGAATACTGAAGCTGAGATGGCAAGACAGGATCCAGGACACGGAATTCCTGGAGCGAACTGGAATCCTCAGCATGCATGCCATGCTAAGGCAAGTGCAGCTGCGATGGAGCGGCCACCTTGTGATAATAGCTTACGAGCGACTACCCAAACGAATTTTCTACGGAGATGTCGTTACGGGTGCTCGTATAAAACGAGGAAAAATTCGACGCTACAAGGACACCCTGAAAAAATCGCTTAAGCGACTGCAAATCAACCTCCCCAGGATCGACCGGCCTTTGAGGAGAGTATTGAGGATTAGCGCAGCAATCTACCAAGGCAACCGGATCGCTGCTGCTAAGGCCCAAAGGGCGTCAGCGATAATCCCTTCTGGCAACCCTGCTTAGAACCCCATGATGTTTACCACTCCCATAACCGATAATCAAATTCCTGATGTCCCACCAATCTCGGTCATCGGCACCATCCTTCCTCCCGCGACCCCCACGTCGACCACAGCGACGATCGCCACTGACATCACTTTCCCCACCCCCAACACCACCACAGAGACTGCCGTTGAATATCCGCCACCTGGAACCTCCACCACCCCCGCCGATGGTGATGATGTCGGTGGTGGTGGAGTCGGTTCTAACCTGTCCTTATTACGTGACTTTCCGTTAAATGTCGCGAAACTTTTTTCACGCGCAATAAGAACCCATAGAAAAACATGGTATCCCGTCCTTCTAGACGCCGTTGGCACCGGTTCCATCCTCGAAATCATGAAGTTTACCCTCTGGGATGTAACCGTATCCGTTCGACGTTTTCGTCAAGCTCATAGTCCTGGACCAGATGGCGTACCGATCAGCATTATAAAGGCGGATGCAAATGATATTTTCCCGTCCCTGCTGTGTAAGATATCTAATCTAGCTTTGGAAAGTTAAACCTTTCCCAGTGTTTGGAAGGAATCGCACATTCGACCTATCTTCAAACACGGCAAATCTACGTCATTTGACGATTTTCGGCCAATCAACCGACTGTCCGCAGCTTCGAAAATCTTGGAGACCTTGATCAAAGATAAGACGATGTATCACTTGACCGAGAATAACCTAATGAGTGCAGCCCAGCATGGGTTCCTCAAAACAAGTTATCGGGATATCTTTTCAGCTCTCTTTCTTTGATCACGTTCTACAATCTAGGGATAGTGGTTTTGCATTTTACATAGTCTATTTCGATTTCACCAAGGCCTTCGATCGTGTTGATCATGCCCTTATTCTCCTGAAACTCTCCTCTTTTGGTATATATGCTAAATTTCTGAACTTGATATCTTCTTACCTGAGCTCTCACGTACAACATGTTATCTCAAACCCCGCACGTGTGAGGAGTGGAGTTATTCAGGGTAGTGTCTTAATCTTTCAGGGCATTGCGCCCTGATTGTCTCCAAGGCACGCAGAACTACTGGGTTTATCCTCCGAAATTTTAAATCTATTGTTATTAGATTCCGACTTTATAAAAGGTACGTTAGGCCTGGCCTGGAATACTGATCGTTTCTATTTAGCCTTCTGCGCGCTAGTGAACGGAAGAACATAGAATCGGTCCAGCACTTCTTTATGAAAATAATTATATCGTCGGAGCACCATAATATGTCGTATCAAGAACGCTGTGGGCTTATAAACATTGATCCTTTATGGTTTCGCCGAGTACAGAAAGCTCTTTTTACTGTTTAAGCTTTTGAATAGTCGTACATTTAATCCCCTTACCACTGTGAGGCAGCTTGACCACCCTCGGTGCAGCAGTCATCGCAAAGTCTTTTTATTTCTTCCATTAGCTCGCACAGTTAAGTGTCGTCGATTCTTTTCGGTAAACGCCTTATTCATATGGAATAAACTCCCCCAGAATATAAAAATCCTGTTAAATTATTCTTTGTTTAAGAGAATTATTGCTTTTTTTGCATTCAGAAAAGCTTCCAAGAATTCTGTGTGCCGACACGCTAGAATCTGTTTTCCAGTTCGACGGAGTGTGTGGCATCTGAGCCCGATCCCAGTGTTACGTTGAGGCTATGGCACCGTCTCTGCAGCCTGCACCCGTTGAATTCTTTGGCAGACAGTGAGCAACCGTCAACGGATGCACTCTTACCTGGGCAGAATCCCGATTCCTAAAAATGACAGAGAGACTGCAAACAAAATGAACTTGTGTAAGCCCTTCCCCGATCTGAACTGCTATCATCCCACAGGCAACATTTTTTTCTCCTGAATAATATAGAGATACGAAAAACACTAATAATTACATATATTCAGGAGTTTTTTCACTGCCAGCCTGATCTCCACTTAATATTTTGTCTGATAATGCCTGTAAGCCGGCATTAAATACAACTATTTTATTCATATTTAGCATCGGCCTGATCTGTCACTTGCGAATCCATCGCACAGGGACTGGTTACTGAGACCCTGGAACACAGCAGGAAAAACCGCCTGCACTGCCCTCGCGCATGGGCCTATTTGGTCACATGGGCATTCATGTCAGCAGAATTCACCGCGATGCCGACACATCTAACGCATCTTGCACACCCATGAACATTCTCATCCCCAACCCTCACATGAGCGCGACCACCACCATAACCACCAGCAAAAATGGCAGCTCCACCACCATTGAGTTAACATCTCCCGACCTATGCTAGCCTCACTGTCACCGCACCTTCGCCTCACGCATTGGCCAGTCACTTGCGAATCCATCACACGGAACCTGGTGGATCAGTGTGTGCAGCCCTGGCATACAGTCACCGCGTCCGCCTCAAGTGTCCATACTGCCAACGCACCTTCACTCACCACATACATCTACGCGAAAATCTGCGTTAAATCACCACAAGCTCACCCCACTACCACACACTCTCCATCAACACATGCATCACACTAGCACTCCCCCATAACCAGCCAACATCAGTACCTCTCAAGTAAGTGTGTTCTCTTTCTATTCCCCAAGTGGCTTCTCAGCTACATGAGAGGCCTGTACTGCCCTTATAATGATATACAAAGGTCCTGGTAAAGTGTAATTTGGGGCCAGGTGGTGTGTGATGGCGTGTGTGTGGCACGGAGGTCCGGGCGAAGTAAGCTGGAATCCGAACTGCCGCCCAGATCCTCTTGTGTTTTCAACCAGCACCTCTCACTGATAGGGAAATATGATCCTGGGCTCATTTTTCGTGTGGCTCCTCTGCTGCAAGTGCGATCCGAGCCTGAGATTATCACGGTGCGCTAAGCGCTGTGGCTTGGAAGGTTGCCAATTGACAATTACACTCAGACCTCGCAGTCATTCCAATGTGTGTTTGTGCGGAGTGGCCGACTGGTGGTCTGAGAGTCAGGCTACAATTGCTCTTTCTTAACGTAACCTATGGCACTCTCACTCCGTGGGATCCGAGCCAGGCGTGACGCCAGCCACCTGCGCCTCCGGTCTTTATGACTCTGTGTTGCCACCGAGCACGGACGGCTTAGGGGACAGAGAGTGTGGTAGCTTCAGTGCAAGTCTGCTGTCACTTACAACGAACACACGCGCAAGTCACCGTCCATGTACTACAGGACTGTAGAGCATGCGGTGGACCTCTTCGAAATCTATGGTCGAACTGTCGAGTGGTGAAGTAAATGCCTCGGCTTAGAAGGCTTTAAACTGGTAGGATCGCTCGTTTTGCCGAAGACAGTGCTGGGTTAATGTGAATCCTTAACGTGACCTTGCGTCAGCTCCCATTAACACAATGTTCCAGAAAGTGAGGTGTGAGTAGCGTCGGTTGAGAGAACAACAATTTTGGTGGCACGACCTTCCGATTAGTCACCTACGCTCATCGCCGGTGGTCGTGACCTTAGTTGGTGACTTGAATTCAATGCGCCTGGGCGCGTATGGATATTAATATTGACGCATCGACAGCTGAAGCAACAACGTTACCCCAGGGAGTGTTTGTGCCATTTTGACACCTCTCGGCTCCCAGGTGTCCGCTGTGGACCCACGACGGTGTTCTGAGTACTGATTTCGCACTCCAAAAAACCGTCGTGACTGGCGCATGAAACCGGATGAATGTCATTCGGAGTTTTCCCCAACCGAGCAAGTCGATTATATTAAAAGCCGAATTGTTAAACCTGAAATAGGTATGGACATGTTGCAAAGTCAACCACCGAGGTTTAACTCGTTTCAAGTAATCTTAACTTTGTATTATCACGTAATATCGGGAATGGGGGAGTTGAGGGTGAGACGGATACACCTTAGGTCATCTTCATAACCAACTTATGCTCTAAACTGACATCAACGCATTCCGTTTCAACCCGTCCTTCCCCATCCAGCAATCTCAGTCCTGTGAAGAGGGGTTATTCAATTTCATTGGTAAAAAAATCATGTAAAGAAGACAAGAGCTTGATCACTGGAACAGTAGGTTTATTATTCTGAGCATTCGAACTCGCGCAGGAGCCCATTTTTAGAGACTGCGTATATGCACCAACAAGCGAATATTTTTTGTGGTCGAAAAATAAGGGTGGGCGGAGGTGTGGTGGCCATGACTGGGTTTAGTTCGCGCGCTTAGCTCCCAGCCGTCTCACACCGTGGTACCTGTAAGTTTAATTAGGCAACTAGGGCAGATATTGAGGAACCCATCGGTGTATCCGTGAATTTTTTTGCATGGGCTGCCATTTAAGGTAAAAAAATTCGTTCGCAGACTGCAAAGAGGTGTTGGATACTCGATTTTTCAAGGCCTCCTCGGTTCATCGTGTTTCTCTTAGAGCCGTTTGCGTAGAACATCTCGCGCCAAGTCCGGTGGACTAGATGGTAGTAGTGAGATCAGGCCGAATGATACCATACTTGGTTCACGCACCAGCAGGTGGACGACACTTTCGTTGTAAGTGAGATGAACAGGCGCGAGGGCATGGATACTGCCGCGGTCCAGCAACATGATTGGACAGGAACTTCTGCAGGCGTGGGGGTCTAACACCAATTCCATCAACAGTCACGTCGATCTTCTCCCCCGTATTATCACTCACCCCACCCACGCAGCCAGGTGGCGCGGTCCTCTACCCGGCCAACGACGCACACCGGCACCACGCTGCGAGACCACTGTGAGCTAAGCGGCGCGAAATCAACCCAGTCATGGCCACCACCCCCTCCGCCCACCCTCACCGTTCCACTACAATAAATGTTCACTCGTTGGCGCACTCACACAGTCTCCAACGCTGAGCTGCTGCATGATTCCGAAAACTCAGACTAATAAACATACGATTCTAGTGATCGTGCCCTCAGCTTCCTTTCAACAAGTACCTGAGCCGCCTCCATTCGACTCAATTCTTTTAAAAAATATGTGCTCAAGTTTTCACTAGAGCATTATTTCAAGGTGGAATTAATTCTATTTACGGGGAGTCACTGGTTAGTAAAGAGGCCCTTAATGTGCTGCGGCTGGTAGAGGGAGAAGGCAAACATCATCGTATCAGTACATTCAATAGCAAAACTCCTTTCACACAACTGTGAAAACTCGGTGGTTTTGGTTCGATTCGAACCCACGCCAGCAAGGAGAAGACTTCAATATAGGTAACGCTCTGACCACCTGAACTAAGAGGTCCGATCGGATGCCATTAACATTATCTTATTGAAAACCTTCCCTAGTTCTGTTGGGTTCGAATCCCACGTTGTTTTTGTTCCCCTTCTAAAAAGTGTCGTCCATTCTGATGGTTTGTGGTGTCCGTTTTTGCTAGGAAATTAATTTGTCCGTCACCAGAAATTATACCAGCATCACGTGTACTACATTGGAAATAATTTCACTGATCGCGTCACGGAACATGCTCGTCCCATGGTATACGAGGGATCAGCCTACAGTACCACTGGCAGTTTCGCAACGGCAAGTTGAATAGGCAGAAGTACCTTACCGACAAAGACCACCGAAGTTGGGATGCCATTTCTAGGCTTATTCGCCTTCTTCAGCCAGACCTACCCAAACTCAGGTTTACAGGACCTGGGCCTCAAAGCCGCCTTCTCTGGTAATTGAGTGTCATTGAGTCCAGAGTTCTATTGTTGAGACAGGGGCTCATCCTGTCGGTGTTTCCAGAGAACGGACATCTAGCATAGTTAATTTTTTTGATCGCAACCGACAGGACCACGTACTTGTGGCAGAGCGTTGAGCTTGATAACGCTCCATACAAAAAAGATGCGACTTTGAAACTCACATCCTGCAAACCTGTGTTTGGTTAAGACTGACCGACAATCACAACCTTAGCCCCCTTCTATTTACTTGTAATTGACTTTCGATTTATGTACTTCTTGTACAGGTGATGATGCAGTTAGACACAAGAATGAGGATACCTGATAATAGAGTCGGCCAAGCACTCAATTCAAGAACGGTGAATAGTCCCGTGTCCTAAGGTTAATACTAGCCCTAACCATAAAAATCCCTTAAATTTAACACAAGTTTACCTGTATTAATGGGTAGAGCTCATATTTCCGCTCTCAACCCATTTATTTCGATGGTAACAGCCAAACAAAGGAATAATATGACACTGAGTGACCTTCTTCACCAGGAGCAACGTTGAGAGGGTCACTCTGAAAGGAAACACTGAGCAAGCCGTTCAGAGAAAACAGTATATGAGTATACACGCTCCCTTCTGATAACCATGATAAAAAAGCGGTCAATCATGGGAATTTTAATGGACTAATTAAGACAAATTCAATCACCTGAGAAAGAGTGTTCTACAGGGACGAGGTGAGCATCTGAAACGTTAGAAGACATGCTTGCCAAAAGTATCCTCATAATTGCTACGCTTTGTCACCAAAACCTTATGGTGAACGACGTGAACGAATCCACTCTCATTTTGCTGATGGCTGCTATACTGTACGATCATGAGGTGGAAAGATCGCCTGGACATACTGGTTCGGGAGGCGAAATGCAGTTCTGAAGGCTTGAACAACCACTGTATGCTTAATTAGAAGATGAAATTGGACGTGCTGCCACGGAGAAGGCTCCA
The DNA here is from genome assembly GCA_017591395.1 of Schistocephalus solidus. Lineage (NCBI taxonomy): Eukaryota > Metazoa > Platyhelminthes > Cestoda > Diphyllobothriidea > Diphyllobothriidae > Schistocephalus > Schistocephalus solidus. Next base: position 31,997 of record WEDG01004115.1, read on the forward strand.
CACTTTCAAAGTCCATATTCCCGATCGCAACCGACAAAGCAACGGGCCCGTGGCTCAATGGTAGAGTGTTACACTCAATGACCAAAGGTCGCGGGTTCGAATCTCGGGTGATCCACACCTGGGATTGGGTATGACTGGCTGATGACGACTAATAAGCCAGAAATGACCATTCCGGTCTCCCTTGTCTTTGTCGGTTCCATCTTACCATTATATATATATATAACAATGGTAGTTGGGCGCTCACCGATCGGTTACAGGACTCACTCGTCCCATTATACCTTGGGGCTAACTCTCAAGCCCCGCAAGCAGCCGTAAGACAGCTAAGGATATAGGCAGAATAACATGACCGACAAAGACAAGGGAGACTGGAATGGCCATTTCTGGCTTATTAGCCGTCATCAGCCAGCCATACCCAACCCCAGGTGCTGCGGCGGCCGAGGCTCGAACTCGCGACCTTGGTGGGCAGAAGTCCAACGCTCTACCCACTGCGCCACGAGCTCGTTGTCTTGCCGGTTTCGATCGGGAATATTAACAATGGTAGTTGGGCGCTCACCGATCTGTTACAGGACTCACTCGTCCCATTATACCTTGGGGCGAACTCTCAAGCCCCGCCAGCAGCCGTAAGGCAGCTAAGGATATAGGCAGAATAACATGACCTACAAAGACAAGGGAGATTGGAATGGCCATTTTTGGCTTATTAGCCGTCATCAGCCATACCCAACCGCAATTTTTACAATATCCCAGGTTAAAACCCGCAAACTGTTGGTTAGAATTTCAACGCTCTAACCATCGAGCCTCGACTGAAGCGTTGCAAATGTTTTACAGGAAAACGGGGCCACATTGAACACAAGGAACATTGCCGTTTAACGGGTTGCGTTGATTCGGCTCAAGCCTCTGCTTACTGCCCTGCATGCGACTCGCACGAAGTAAACAGAAGTTTTCCAACTACCGTACCTAGACCTACTGGTAGTCGGTTGACAAGCTGGGATTGCCGACTGGAGTATGGGGGAGGAAGGAGGGAATTAATCCTCATGACAACTCAACGCTATTCTCACTAGAGGCAATTTGACACTATTAGTCCAGGCATGGAAGGTTGCCAACTGACGGGATAGCGAGTTCCCGGGAGACGGGGCTTTCTTATTTAGGTGACTCTCATTTGCGTGAGACCCAAGACATCTCCTGAAGGAAACCCGGTACATTATGAGTTCGAGATCAGTCGTACGTAGGAAGCTTTGACCGGTTATTTCGTTTGTTTCAGCCTCCACGACTTCTTACCCTCAGAACATGGTAGACCTTGCCGTTTGCGAAATATCAGTGGGTAAGTGTCAAAGTCTTATGCTTGGTTAAGTGCCAAGCAGTCAGGGACAGGGGATACTTCGTAGAAGAGGTTGGTTTTTTAATCTTTTGGGGCTCAACACTACATCCAAACTTCGATTTGTCTCGCTACCGGTAATGCGGAACTGATGGTTATAGGAAGCCTTTTGGGCGGGAGTATTTTGAAATTTAAAAATAAAATAAAAAACATCAGGCTTACGCGGCATGCTTGCAGTAGTTTATTAGAGAGACTATAGGAAGACAGCTCATAGGGGATAAATATATCCATGCATGACCATTCGACATATAAAACTTGCCTTAATACATGGACTAAGGATGTCCTGCTACTGCTACTATTGACGTATTTTTGAATAGACCGGGGGTTCAAGAATCTGCATTTTTAGGATTCAACGTATTTCGAGACGTGAACTCATACCAGTAAACATCACGCTCGCCTAAGGACCGTGGGGAATTTTGAGGCCTTCTGTTTTTTCTGTTCTTTTACAAGCCAAATGGGCAGCTTTAGTCTAAATCTAACGAGCATAAACTGTAAACATAAGGAAGAAGAACAAACGGTTTCTTCTCTGGTGAAAGAATATAAGAATTTGGTATATTTATCATACAAATGGCGCAGTGATATTAAGAAGTATGGCTGTCAGGTTGCAAGGTGCAACCAGCCAATTAGAAACTTGCAACAATTTGAGAGTTTGACCTGGTGAAGAAGGCAAAACATACTGCGGCTCTGATTGCCGTTATGAGTGTTTTTACATCTGTCAAATATAGTTTATTTTTGGTCTACCCTTGTGAGAAACAAAATTTATTCATAATATTTTACAATATAAAAAGTTGTCTGGGTGTCTCCGTTCGATCAAGTCGCTACGTAACAAAAATATTTGATTTAAAGGATGGACTGTTTGAAACTAACTTTGGCGTATCACCGTGTTTCAGATAAAATAGGCGTCTTCTGTGGGGAAAGTCTCGCGACGTTAGCCACGAAAACAAGTGGATCTAATATTTCCATTGGTAGAAGAGACGCTAGCCAATCAGATTATGGGTCATGCTCGTCCCGTTGGTCCTTGGGGCTCGATCTAGAGCTCTCGCAGGCATTCTAACAGCGGCTAATACTATATGCTGAGGTGGTGATACTGATGAAGTTAATAATCCCGTTCACCGTCGACAGGAAAACCAGCCCGTGACTCAGTGGTTAGAGCGTTTGTACTATTAACCATCGATAACCAAAGCATGTGGCCTCGAACCTCAGATGGCGTAAACCTGGGGTTGGCTATGGCGGGATGACAACGGCTAATAAGCCAGAAATTTTCATCCCAGTTTCCCTTGTCTTTGCCGTTTATGTTCATCTCTGAGTCTTTTCTTTCCTCGTCAGCTAACTGTGAGAATGGGCCACACACAGCCGGAATGCGTTCCATGGAAGACTTCTTCGGGGGCACTTACGACGCCGTTTTATCTCATTGTATCCTACTTGTACTGCAGACTACTGTTCCGCAGTTCTGTACTTGTACTGTGAACCGGACCTCCGTTGACTGAAGTGACTGAAAAGGACACCCGCTAGATAAAAGTAGTGGCAAAGTATGTTCCAGTAAATAATTAATTAAACATAATTGTCAATAAAACTGTCAGTGATCTTTGTGTAGAGCACTCTCGTTCAACTTCAGCGTAGTTGTTTCTAAAAAAAGCTACTCCTTCTATAATTCAGAGCCTTTCTCAAGTAGGTTAGAGGTAGCACACTCAGGTTGGCATTATAAGTCGTTGATTAGACGTCATCTAGCAGCGAGAGCTTTCCTATTAGCTGATTTTCCGTTTTTCCTTTGGCGTAAAAACACGCTTGACATTGGCGTCGAAGAATTTTTGTAAAAATACACAATTGTCTAGTGTGGAGAACGTGTCGTCTACTATCCATTCGGCTGAGAGTACAGTTAGGAGGATTGCTATTGCTAAAACCGTCCGGGTAAATAAAACCGGTGGTCTCGTGTATAAAAACGGATACCGCGCTCTTCGGTTACAGAGTTATGGGTAACAACTGGCAAGGAAATGTTAATTTGATAATAAATTAAATGCTCACGGTAGGAAAATAAATTCTCTGGCAGTCCTAACGAAGGGAATGAGGTTAATTCCCACATTTTCCGGCATGCGGAACTGTGGTTGCCCAAGGGTAGGACAACCAGCGCAACGTTGGGAGCCTAGCGGTCCAAGTAAACGTCTCCAAGCCGTGTGTATTTTTATAATTCGTCGCTATCTGGCTGGTTTAGGTGGTGAAACTGGAATTTTTATTCCAATCTTACGGTAGGTGGCGAATTTTCCTTTTTTTATCACGTAAAAAATATGTCCTCAACTTTAACTGTCAGTAATGCCTCTAAAATATAAAATTAACTGTGACTGTTCATCTGCCTCTTTTTTTATTTTGTCATTGTCGAAGGTATAGCTATTTTTATACGACTGCCCGGAAGTTAAGCTGCTTGGCCTACGTGAATATAAGCTTCATTAGTAGGTCGGTTTATTGCCGGACGACGGTACTGTTTGATCTTTCATCGCCAGACATCACTTTGAGGTCTTATTTTGATTGCAGGAGACAAAGTGACATGTCAGCAGATCTCGTGGTAAACGTGGAAAAATACGAGGGAGCGATCACGAGGAGTTTAGCATACGTGGCGTTTGAATGAGCGTTTTTAGGAGATAGACTTGTTATGAAGACTTTTCAAAAATTTTCTAGAGTTGCCCTACTAATTGTTTTAAAGAAGCGACTTGACTGTGCAGGTGCATGGCTCACACCATTTTACGTGATAAAAAGGAGTCTTCAATCCCTAAAACAGCTGCATGCGTCACTTTCTGAGAATATATGCGGAATTTTGTGAGGGTTTAACCACCCAGACGCCAAGGACACGTCTCGTAGACCTCACTTGCGCCAGTACCCTAAACGGTGACCATTCTAGCCCTAAGATTTCGCAGCTATTTTGCTTGACAAGCCTTCTTTTTTCCTAAAGCCCAAGAGAGTCACTTGGCTACCACATAATATGGAAGGTTTCAGCGGACGAACAAAAGTAGAATTTTGCGAAACTGTTTTAGACACGGGATAAGGAACTCCCTCCCCTTACTCGAGGGATTTACGTCAATTTCCGGGGATGTTTATGTTAGTATTTAGGCAGGGGTTAGGGTTAATTTTAAGGTTTGGGTTAAAACTATCAATTGGGTAAAATGTGTGGCTAGGGTTAAAGTCAGGTTTAACGTTGTGGCTCTAGTTACGTTTGTGGTTACACTAATGCTTTGGGGTATGGGGTAGTGTTAGGGTTGGGTCGTTGTGGATATTTGCGCTTCCTAGGATTTAGTGCCAGACCGGGGGGTTCCTATTTTTGTGTCTCGACAATGTGACACCCCTGGGGAGCTCATCCAGGCATGTATTTCACTGAAGAAAACGCGAACATCTAATGTCAGTACCAATGACCGCAGAAAGATGACTGCCAAATAATTTTTCCACGTAAAGGCGAATAAGTAACTAAAAATAATCCTGCTTCGTAAGGTGACGGGAACTCGAGTAACTTTATTCGGATTTCTTACACTTGCTTAAGTCTGTGTTAAATGAAAAAATGACTGAGAATTGCTATTCAAAACAACCCTTTTAAAAGGAATATGAAAATTACATAAAATATTTTGGCTCCTCTCTGCTTTATAAAGCCCAGGAAACAATGAAAAGTTCTAATCTATGTTAAAAACTCAAAGAAAGAATGAAAAATCTCCCTGATTTTAGGATTGACGACAGAATGGATCCCCCACGGTCAGTCACAGAGCAGATGGTAATGGAACTTCAGACCAAAATAGTAACTTCCAAGCGTTTTCTATTTGATGGCTGTTGAGCTCAAAGTAAAATATATACTCGAAAAACAATACAGATGTTCTCATGCGCAAACAGCAAAATTATCATCAAGATGCCAACAAATGCGTCTACAATCCCGAATTACAAGGATACCCAGCAAAAACATGAAGATCGTTGTTAAGACTGAAAAGATATTAAAGTAGGCTCGTCGGTGATATGGGATCGACACCAACCTAGGCGGATCATAATCTCTGACAATAACTTCCAAGTAACAAGATGTTATTGGGAAACATCGACTAAGGCGTTCAGTGAGAGTAGCTTTGTCTTTGCCCTTTGAAATAGAATTCAATAAAATTATTTGGAATTATCTGAGAGAAATAGCATATGCGCCTCCAAATTGCATCAAAAATTTATAGTTTGTTTTGTTCTCATTTGGAGAGTTAGGGTGTTTTGGAATGTTCGTCAGTACAAAATTATGCCTCGACAAAAGGTTACATTTATTTTAAACCCTCGATAAATTCTGCATATAAAGTATTATAAGAAATGTCAGCTTTCAATACGAGAGTCATTTACTGCTAAATTTTAGTGGTATGTACTCGAAAAGCCTTTCATCACTTCAACCGCAGAAACGGCCAAAAAACTTTAGCTAGACAAAGTAATACATTCTGATTTATTTGACCCACTTGCGAAAAACTATTCGGACACACGCCAGCAAGGGGAAGACATTAGTACAGCCAACACTCTAGCCAACTGAACTCTGAGTCCCCACCGGAGCCTTGTGTTTAATCACACTTGGGTCAATTTACCCGCCCAGCCTACTGCTATGTAGGGAATCCACCAATTCTGATACAGTAAGCTGGCTGCTCAAGCAGGATTTCCTACGCAATCAATCTAGATTCCACCAGATGACTACCAGGCACAATCAATTAGTAAATTATTCAAATCTGCTAAAATCCCCTACATTCCGATTTATAAAATCATTTCACAGCATGTATTATTTTTGACTACTCCACTAACTGGCCTCGAGTGTAGCAAACACCGTTTTTTTCCGGAAGTCTAGGTCAATGCTTTCGGTTTTGCACCTGCCTCAGGGAGCTAAAATAACTCAATCTAACGGTAAATACTACGGGGAGATTTCACATAGAGGCTAAGACCCCAGAAAAGCTGCGTGCGTTTGGTAGATAGAAATGAATACGTGGATTCTCTACGTTGGCTCATTTTCGCGTAGTCGAACTATTATGCACGAGCGTAATGTCCGCGGAGATGTGATAGCTACCCCAAACTAGGTGCGACTGTCACACCCTACATGTGTGCTGCATCACTGAGTGGACCCGTCAGCTCTCTTAGAGGTCATCCTACAAGGACCTACGTGACGCCACCACGCGCACGGGCCCGTTTCAGGTAGATAACAGGACTGGTTTCCAGTCTTCGGGTGACTGGCTGCATAATGCCCCATAATTCAGACTCAGCCAAGCCATTCATCTGCACGTATACCGCATAATGCGGTCACTTTTGTGAGACTTCATCGTTCAACAAATATCGCGCACTTGCGCATATGAGACTGCCTCTGAAACAGTTTGATTCAAAGTAATTGGTTGAAGTATACCCTCCAAATTACCCCCTGTGTAGGTATTTGAACCTCCAAATATATAGCTGCAGTCTCTGAAGACACAGGCCAAATGTGATCGTGAACGCCCATTCCACAGTTCAAACTGTCTGACTACAGGTTCTCGCACCAGAAAGCGCGCCTCGCATGTTGATGAGAGTTGGACTGTCGTGAATGACGGAGTTCACGCTGTGCCACATGGAGTGGGTGCAGTACCGGTGACTTGTGCTTGAATTAGGTGATAGTGCGATAGACTCGCGCAGCGTCTACTGCACTCCCTCTTCCCCCACACTCTAGACTCCGATTAAAAAACATTGTCGAGACTACCAGATGTGGATTCAGACGCAGTGGTTGCAAGACTAAACAGTCCGTCTACGCGTGCCACACACGGCCCGGTTCCCAATAGTATACTGATTTATCTTAAAGTAGTGGATTGCCTGGCATCTGCTTGCGAAAAAAGTGCCAAATAGGTCACAATACGAAAGAAGCAATGAGCCTGACTCCCAGTTCTCGAGCCAGTCATTCCGCAAACACATAAACACACACATATCCACTGCCGGCCACTAAACCCCAGTTATCCAGTCAAATGGCAACCTTCTAAACCAGTTCATCACAGTAAAGAAAAATTGTTCGACAGCCCTATCACTATAGAAACCAGGAGACTTTTTGTGAGCCTGATGTTGAGTCATTTCAGTTCGGCCAACCATGCCCTCACACAGGAGCGATATAATTTTCTTTTCGATTGGGTCTTTTCCACTGGGGGGGTGAAGGTTGATCGGTGGTTGGATGAGACCAAACAAGAAAGAGTGAGGTTGCGACTGAATACTTAATGGCCCTAGGGAGCTCGTTGACGTGAGCCGAGACTGGTTTTGTGCCCATAGACCCTTATTGCACCAACCGTTGCAGCTAGCCCCTTGCAAAGGCCTCTGTACTGCAATACCAAGAAATGAAGTAACATGGATGAGCACTGAACACTTAGGTGATCTTTTAATATTGTCAATGTTATCAGCAGTCCATTCTCACCTTCAGTGAGGAATTCGCTGCTCAACTTCACTCTGGTTATACGAATTCTCACGTTCTATAACCACATTTTAAGCAATTTACTGCTACGGATCGAAGCTGTTCATCACTTAATTAGGTTCAACTTTCCAGTCAATTTATTAGAAGTGGTGTTCTCCTGTGTCCCCTCCAGCCACCTTAGTCGGCAACATTGTTTTACTAAATTATCAGTTTATTTGCTCCCACCTGAGCTCGAGTTAAAAGTTAATTCTCTTGAGCCAAGAATTGGTAGGGTAAGTTTCACTCTCCAATCTGCCTGTCTGCTCTTGGTAGTCATCGAAGCCTTTAGGGTAAGGAGCAGCTTTCGTTGTATTTCCTTCGAACAATCTGCTGTGTATGTTATTTGAAAATTAACTGGACCTTCAGATAAACAGGTCACACTTGAGCCCTCGTGCAACTCGACTTTCACTACTCGACCCGAAGCCCTATTGGAGTATGCAAGACCTCCATCGCAGAAATTCTTTGTTACAGTTGCGACATGCTTACTCGATTTTTAAACCTCCGTTTCAGCCTGTCTGGGGTTTGTGAGTGGCTAAACAGTTTCAGTACATAACTGGAACTAGAAGTTTATTGACCTGACATTTTGGGTTCTCAGTCAAACCCAGCCTCAGAAACAATCATGGAAAACGGTAGAGAAGGCCCAAAGAACGCAGATTTGTTCTACGTAGCTGTTGTGCGACCACATACATGCTATTAATAGTAGCTCTCGTGATTACCACTAGGGGCCGTACTTGATGCGAGGATGGCTTGTCAGTCCATGTCTGAGTCGTTAACTGTCACAATTTCATCAATGGTTAGAACGCTGGACTTCTGTTCAACAGGTTGCATGTTCAAACCTCGGGTGATGCACCACCTGGGGTTGGGCATGACGGGCCGATGATAGCTCATGAACCAGAAATGGCTAGCCCCGTCTCCCTTGTGCTTGTCGGCATTGTTAATCCGCCTCTTCTACGACTAGCCGCTATGCGGCTGCTGGCGGGGCTCGAGAGTAAGCCCCAAGGCAGAAGGGGACGAGTGAGTCCCTCTAACGATCAGTGAGCGTTCATCCTCATTCGTACGGTGTTTGACGTAATCATTACTCGGCAGTTGCTCGCTGTCACCGCGCCTCCCCACATGACTGATTCCCCTGCCCAGGCAAAGTCTGTGCAGGCCAACCTGGGGTTGGTATGTGGCTAACCAGTTTCAACAAATAAGCCGGAAACAGTCATCCTGATCTGTCTAGACTCTGTCGGTAACACCCCTTGACTGTTGATTTCTCGACGCCATGCGACCGAATGTGAGGGCCCTAGGTCAGAACTCAAAGACCAAACAAAATTGCCATCATTCTGAACTGCATTTATGACGGATGACTGGACGCCAGATTTGTGTTACTGCTACTGATACCAACTCCTTAATTTTCCGTCTTTTTTACCACACCGGCTAATAAAAGAGGAAGTGCTTAAATTTTGAAGTCTCAGAAAGTGTAATTAAGGCCGGACCGCATCCTGAAAGAAACACACTAAGCAGAAGGTTTTCCATTAGCAAAACTGGAAGAAGAAGAAGAAGAAGAAGAAGAAGAAGAAGAGAGAGAGAGATGGGGGGGAAAGTTGGGTTTTCAGTCAATTACCAACTGGCCGTCAAATTTGAGAGTGGACAACGTGGACTGGCAGGTGGGAGTCGAACCCATCATAAACCTAGCATCCAGAGGACCCATACTGCAGTCACTCACTTTAAAGTCGTTACTTTATTCAGTCAACTCGCATGCCAGTCGGTTTGTCTAAATCAGATTGATAGGTTTCTTTAATGTTCAGTTTGCCTAGGTTTTCAAATTTCAGCCTCTAAAGCACCCATATCTCAAAAGGTATTTTTTTAATAAGATGGTTTCACTTTAAATTATTCAGCGGAGTAGGCATTTGATTTGTTGACAGAAGCCCTCAGTAAAGTATCTCTCTACCTGCGGATAGCAGAAAGCTTAAGGTGCTATTTTTGAACACCCAGACATCGGCAAAACAACCTAAAATTTAATGAGACCGAGAGGGGGAGAGAGATTATCGTAATTTTCGCACTGTAGACGTCAATCAAGACCAGCAAAACACCTGTTGAGAAGGCCCCTTCCACGCTAGACGCTCACGCAAGCCAACAGAGAATTATCCTGTTCAAGTAAAGGAGGTGCGACGGTCAGAACACAGACGTGACGGGACCTGTTACGATGAAAGGAGTATAGACACGGACTCCAATAGCACAGGATGAGGTTGTTCGTGTCATGGTAAGTTTGAACCAACTATACCTTGGACCGTGAAAACCAGCCAAATGAAGCCTATTCAACTGCCCCAAGTTGGGCGTTTGCTTTACAGATGATTTCCTCTATGCCCCGAGACGCATGTGAGACCAAACAAGCTGATATTTAGTCTGTCCACTTCTTATCATCATGCGACGGTCTCCGAAATCCACCTCAGTGCTCACGAACAGATGAAAGTCTCCTGCTTGTAAATGGGATTTTCATTGCGAAATACCTGATCTTATGCCTCTAAGGTCTCTCCTGCAAACTAAAAATGCTTACTGGGGCTAAAACTCATACAGACTTCAGTTGTTGCTCAAACTAGCCACTTGTCCAGACGTAGGGCGACTCCTGCTGGCACCCGTGGCCATGGTTGGTCACGGCTTGGCCTGTACTAGTTCATGTTTTGCTCCATTTTCTGAGGCAGATAGATTTGCGCTCCGAGGAATAGTAAGCAAATGGAGCTTTTACAACAGGCTAGTAGAACATTCTTAACTCACGGTGTCCTTGTGGGAAAGGTTCGGTTTGAAAATTAGGGGTTAAACTTTACACTAAATCAACGATAGAAAAGCATCAAGCTAGCCGTTCACCTAGTGGATTGTCCTCAGTATGCAAACTTTGGGACAGGGTAGCACATTGGGCTTTTGTATTGATTCAGATAAAATTCGAATCTAAAATGGCTTCTTTATGGACCTGTAATGCTGTAGACGGTAGTTTTTAACTTTACAAAATATCAGTGGGTCAGCAAAGAAGTCCGTAATTTGAATCTCAGCAGCAGCTTCGCAGTTCCGGAATTAAATTTTAAATCGTAGCATTGAGCTTGCTTTACCTTGTATGAGAAAAAAACTAGGGAACGAAATGATGGGAGGGCAATTTGTGCAGCCGACGTTCAAGCCCATGATCAATTACGTTTGTCCTCTCCCAAACTATATTCCTACCAAATGTCTCACTACCACGTGGCTTTGAGGTTCGATCACAAAACCACCCACGCGAGAATAACAACTCAATTTGTGCTTGCCATAGGCGCTTTGGGAGGTGTTGCGGCTTTCTATTTTTTTCGCCGTAAGTTACTCCGCAGTCCACGTCAACTACGTTGGCAATCCAGTGCGAAAAGTTTTTCCACCCCTCCAACCGAGCAAAACAATCAAAGAAACGTTGCTGTGAGGAACTTTAGTCTTTTATAAGGAAACCTCTCTTCGACAGAATGCAACCTTAAACCTCAAAAGAAATTACTTTCGACTATACGGGAGGCACATCTGATAAGTTCCTGACAGAATTCAGGTTCACTCAGCCGATCTCTGCTCTATTCCGTGCATGCGTGGCTGCATCACGTACCCTTCGTAGCAAGGAAGACAGTAAGCTACTTGGGGGATTATGAACTCTGTATTTATGCGAGAAAATTGACGTAAATTATATTATGAATAGGCCTGCAAACGTCAGGCCAATAAATACCATGTTCCAGCGACTGCCTCTTCGTCTACATGGACTAAGTTGTTTATTGTGATGTTTGTTCTTCAAATATATTTTATTTCTTGAGATTTCCTATTTTTGTTCATTTTTATATTATCATGCTCAATCGGGTTGTCACATTCAGGCCAAGGACAAAAAAATTGAGAGAAATTTATGTATTTTTTTATGCTTTCGTGCACACATTTCGCTGCTTGTCCACGGTGAGACCCCACCCGTAAAACCACTTATTACCAGCATTCACGTTTTACACTATCCTGGAGTTAGTGGTGACTAAGGGGGCTTACATTACTTTCAAGGTTTCGAATGAATCGCTAGTTAACAGGATTGAAGTATATCTCGGTCTTAAACAAGCACGGAACTCGTGAAGTTAAAAAGTTTACTCGGAAACTTTTGAGGTGTTAACAAGGCCTAACCGTTCTACCAAACGACGAGAATCGTGGTTTGCACGCGCTGGAGGCTGGTGGTGCGGCGGCTACGATAAATGACCCCGTTTTGCAAATGCGAGGGTGGGAGGGCTTGTTATCGATTTTCGTTACGGGTGGGGGTGGCGAAGAGAGAACAATGGGTCCAAGAGAACATCCATTGACAAATTATCGTCCTAATTATCAGTTTGGACATGGGGCGACCCAGCTGATGTGCTCGTCAGTAGTCGGCACACTTCATGAAACACTGACTGAAAATTTCAAGGGCAACGCCGTTGCCTCATGACATTTCCTCCGACGCGGTCTCTTAGTAGAGGAAAAATCTAGTCGCATGAGCGATGAGCCGGTGGTGTTCATGAACAAGGTCCGTGTACAGAACTTGCCGGTATGGAAGTGCAGAAGAAAGCATTGCTAGTCTATTCCATCAGTAAGAAACGGAAAATAATTCTTCCATTATGGCGATTTTAACGGAAGACTCCACTGTGATTTGGACCTCTGGGAAATTTTGGAGTTAGTTTATCTCTGGAGCAATAGAATGCCATTGGAAGAAGTGCCAAAGTTAAATGTTAGACGCTCAAATACTGTAGTTGACTGATTCAATTTCTGCCGGGCCGTCTGCTCCTAGATAGTATTTGTCGCTAGGAGAGGAAAGCTGGATGGAACACCGGAAAACGCAATAAATCGTTGAGATCAGCTTGTCAGGTGCGTTAAATACAATCATAGTCGTCATTTAAGTGGAGAATCACCTGCCGATGAAAACAATGGCAAGCCCGTACAGAAATATCGGAACCACGTCTAACGCATAGATGGACCATGGGTCTTTGGATTGTCTCGGGGTTCAGATGTTAGGTGCTTTTACATACACAAGCGAGATGTGGTGACATTGATCTCTATCAATGAACGCGAATCAGAAGCAGATTTAAAAATAGGTTCTGACAAATGGCCAGCTTATAGGTGACTTAAGCGGCGTACAATCGCAACACCTGGAACATTACTTGGCTTTGAATGCAGGTGCGCACATCCAGCAAATCGATAGGACTTGGCTAGACAACAAGATGGAGGTTTTGAGGAAAAAAGCGCAGAGTTTCATAGAATTTACTTCAGCGGTACTTGCTTGAACAATGCTGAGTTGTTTGGCCAGGAGATGAAGACCACTTCGTAGCAATCCTACGCGATATTAAAGAAGTGCTTGTTGCTTAATTGTTGTTATTTGATTCAGTTTTGCAATATGGATGACATATTTTAGATCGAGTTTTGATTTTTAACCAGTACCTATTATAGTGGGAATCACGCTATATTAGCACCTTATTTTCGATAGGCAAGTGGTTTGGCAGTGCTGCCCGCCCGTGCTAGGTACGTTTACTATGCACTATTCCCGATTAGTTGGCCAAGTAACTTTCATGAAAAACCATCGCAGCGGGGAGAAAAAATGTTTTAATAAATCCCTCCCAACGCTCTCGTGATCATGCGATGATAAAGTTTAAGGAGCAAAGCACCAACATCAAATTCTGCTCGCTGTTACAGAAAACAGCGGAAAAAACACTTTCAATGCTTAGGGACGCTTATTGGGAAGGAAACGCTGAGCCAGGCAATAATTAGTGAGTAGATTTTCCGGTTCCGAAATGGCCGAAAATTTCAATTGTAGTTGAAACCGTTCGGGTCACCCCTCAAATTCCAGAAATCTAATTTGAAGTTCATGAGGGTTTGACCTTTTTTCTATATCAAAGGATTCCTTCGAGCTGAATTTCCCCCTCATGCCGCCACAGTGAACCAACATTACCATCTGCAAGTGCTGAATCGATTCCGTGGGGCAGGTAGAAAAACAGACCTAAATTGTGACGATCGGGGGGTTGGCTGCTTCATCATTACAACGCGCCTGCCCACACAATGGTCAAAATCAAAAACGTTGCTGCTGCTGCGGCAAAACACATGAAATTAGAATTTAATATGATTTTCGGCCGCGGTCGGATGTACTGATCATCGTTTACCTATTGTTCGAATAAAACCACCTTTAATAGCAATCGGCTCTTACGTCGGTTTAATGGGTTTTGTGCCTGCATTTGCCTTTTCCCATTGAAGCCCTCTCTTGGATCTACCGTGCTGTTGTGCCTAGGGCCCATCTAGTGAAAAATACCGTACTTACCTAGCGGTCGCTTACCTTGGGGCCTTCGTCGGGGTTGAAGTCGGAGCCTCATCTGGGAGATGACGAGACGGTGATCCGTCGAACCATCGGCATCGCGAATCACCTTGGTCACCAGCACGTCCTGTCGATCTCGCCTCCGGACGAGAACATAGTCTAGCAGCTGCCAGCGCCGCGACCGAGGGTGCATCCACGTGGCCTTCTCCCGCTTCGGAAGGCGGAAGAAGGTGTTAGTCCGCAGGAGACTGTGTTCCGCACACGTTTGCAGAAGAAGGAGGCCGTTATCATTACGGCTACCGAGACCGTGAGGACCTAGCACTCCCTGCCAAGCAGGGTGGTCCATCCCGACGCGGGCATTGAAGTCACCAAGGACAATTAACTTGTCCACCTTCGGCACAGTCACCAGCAGTGCCTGCAGGTCCTCGTAGAATTTATCCTTCGCCGCATCAGAGCTCGTCATTGGGGGAGCGTAGGCGCTGATGATGGTGCCGAACTTGTATCCCCGAAGAGGTAGGTGGAGGACACGGGAAACGAAACCACCGGCAACGCATGTGGCTTTGTGCTAAATTCCAAGGAAAATATGTTGACGATTAAAGTTATGGTTAGGGTTAAGTTTACGATTAGGATTTTAAGGTCAGAATTACGGTCATGATTAGGCCAGGGGGTTAAGGTTTTTATCGTGTTAACTGTAGGCTGAAGTTTGGGTAGGGCTAGGGTTAAGTTGAAGGTAACAGTTTATTTGTATGGTAGTGTTAGTGTTAGCGTTATTGTTTGTATGGTAGTGTTAGTGTTAGTGAAATTTCCCATAAGGCCACCTATTTTATGCGGGTTGGGCGTACACTATTCCTGTGTCCTGATTAGGCAACCATACAAGACATCCCTACCGAATTCTAGATAGAAACTGGAGTAATTTTAAATGCTCATTTCAAAATTGGAGACTGATCTACGTCTATTATTAAAGATGCATGTGCATTTCAGTACAAGTTAACGATTATCTGACCTAATTAAGGAAGTTAAATCGGTGAGGACGACCTGTATGGCCGCCTAAACAGGACGCGGAAACAGGAACCGTCCGCACGCATGTGACTTTGCGCTAAAGTCCAAGGAAATTATGTTTAGGATGAAGATCAGGGGTTACGGCCAGCGTTGGCGTTGGGGTCACGGTCATGTTAGGGGGTAAGGCCTGGGAGACTTCCAGACTGAACGATCTGTTTTGTTAGTCGGCTTTTTGCCTCTCCTTCTATATCTTCGTTTCTTCTTTCCTCTGCCACATGTTGATTCTAATTTAGACTCTTTAAATTAGCCATTTATCCCTACTTCCGCTAACTAAAATCATTCCTCAAACAACCTTTCGTTTCTAACAAGCGTTTTTTCTCTTGTGTCAGTGGCAACAGTGGATAAACACCTGATAAAGGTACGTGGTTCAACAGCTGCTGGGTCGGATGATGTCTCCCATTTATCCTAAAATCATATTGCTGCTCTCAGATGGCCCCTAATTTGGTACACCTTATAAACATGTCAAAGATTCCTGATGTTTGGCGTTCAATAAGAATCACCCCTAGCCCTAAAAAGTCCGCCAATTTTGGTCCTAAGTCTTTCCGTCCAATCGCCTGCACTTCCGCTTTCCTAAAGCTTGCTGAGCAAGTCGCCCTCAATATAATTAGTTAATTTCTCCAACCCATTACAATTTGCATATAAAGCCAGGCATAGTACCCTAGACGCCGTCACCCTTGTTGTACATTCAGCTCTAAGAGATTTAGATAAGGGCTGCGGTGTGTACGCGTGTGCATTTCTTGACTTCTCCTTTGCCTTCAACACCATCTTGAGCCATCTCCTCCATAACAAAACATCCGCGTGTGGCTCTCCCGGTTGGGCTGTCTTTTGGCTCGCAGACTATTTTACTTCTCGCACACAATTCGTACAATCCGACAGACGGAAATCTACGGTGATTCCCAAAACACTGTGGTGTACTTCAAGGTGTCATGTTATACTCTCACCTCTTCTTCCTCCACACTGAGGATTTGAGATCATCAAATGACTATCTATATATAAAATATGCCGACAGTATGGCTGTTAGTCATCCTCTTAAAAAACAGACACATCTCCAGTCTCTAAAGGACGGCTTGGATCATGTCTCAGCATGGTGGTCAGAAAATGGTCTTCAACTCAACCATGAGAAATCTGTCCGTGTGTCTTTCTCCTGCGACCCTCTGCTAGTCCTGAATCCCCAGACGTCCTTTCTAATGAGGTATCTTCCTTCCGGCACCTTGGCATTATTCTGGCATCCAATCTTCCATCTTCACTTCATATCAATACTCTTCTTACTAAAATTCGTAAATAATTTCTTGCATCAATCATTTGCGTTCCTATCACACACCTCAATCCCTTATCTTTCGATTTATAGATGCATTTATTCTTCCCTTATCCGTTATTCCTCTCCCGTGGTTTTTCCAGCTTTGCTTAAAAAGGAGTTGCTGAATTTAAAACAATTTCTTCAAATGCTCTCTTCTGCTTCCCGTGTTTCTTATACTGCTTTAGTGGATACGATAATAAAACAGCCGACGATATGGCTGTTGGCCATCTTCTTAAAAATCAGACACATCGCCCGTTTCTGAAGGATGGCCTGGACCATGTCTCAGCATGGTCGTCAGAAAATGGTCTTCAACTCAACCACGAGAAATCTGTCCCGTGTGTTTTTCACTGCGACCCTCTGATAGTCCTGAATCTATAGACGACCTTCCGGTACCTTGGTGTTACTCTGACCTCCACTCTTTCATTTTCACTATAAAATGCTACTCTTTTTAATGAAATTCATAAACTTATTAAATATATCCGTTGTTTACGTTCCTATCACACACCTCAATCCCTTATCTGGCGATTTATAGGAGCACGTATTCTTACCCTCATCCTTTATTGTTATCCTGTGATTTTTCCAGCTTTGCTTAAAATGGATTTGATGATTCTAAAACGTATCCTCTGAATGCCCTCTTCTGCTGCCGGTGTTTCTTATACTGTTTTAGTGGACACGATAATCCAACAACAATCCGCAATAGTTAAGCAATTTTCTGAGTGAATCCTTGATGATGAAACCCATCCCATCCACTTCGAGCTCATTGCCATGAAGTCTTCCAATGCCTTGTGCCGAGGCCTTCATCATATCGCTTGCCGTACATCGGCATATCGGCGCTCTATTTTGTCCTTTTTAGCGCGCTACCTTTGGTGTGAAGAGATTGAAATAAAGAAGCTATAAGTGGTACTATCTCCTCCATTAGATGTTCATTTTTAACCCGTTGATTATTTCATAATCTGATAACTTATCCTATTCTCTTAGTGAATGGAGCCATTTTTGCTGAAAATTTTGAAGGATATTTTCAAAATAAAGCGTATTCCTCTCTCTCTCTCTCTCTCTCTCTCTCTCTCTCTCTCTCTCTCTCTCTCTCTCTCTCTCTCTCTCTCTCTCTCTCTCTCTCTCTCTCTCTATCAACTGCAGGGTTTAGCTTTATGACAAGACTAGGATTGAAATGAAAAGTACAGTTCAGTTAGGATTAGTGTTGGGGTTAAGACACGGGACTATACACTCTTCCTGAAATTTATTGCA
The DNA here is from genome assembly GCA_017591395.1 of Schistocephalus solidus. Taxonomy (NCBI): domain Eukaryota; kingdom Metazoa; phylum Platyhelminthes; class Cestoda; order Diphyllobothriidea; family Diphyllobothriidae; genus Schistocephalus; species Schistocephalus solidus. Next base: position 49,689 of record WEDG01004115.1, read on the forward strand.
TTTTTGTCCTGCTTAGGCGGCCATACAAGTCATCTTTGCCAAGCAGGGGTGTTCGCAGTGTACCACAGTCAGTTGCAGCAAAAGAAAATATTAAAAAAACGGCGTGAAAGAGGGGGCAGGTGAAGCATGTTTTTTGATAATCCTGTATGCAGGCTTATGTGTACAATTCGATCAGGATGTTCATACACGTCAGCAGTCTATGCATTTTTTACATTGTGCCCGGTGTCGGCACCGCCACAACAGTCAACATCGACAGTACTGCGTTCGGATAAACCGGCTAGGTGATAATCGACGTGAAAGCACACAAATTGGTCACATTTGTGGATGGGGGTAGAGAAGAGCTCGAACCTACGCAGTGGTGTCTACCTAAATCGTCAATTTGACACGCCGTTTCAGAGGAAAATTGCAGGTTCGTCTTGCGGACCGTGGGGGAAGGGAATCGGAGGGAGACGTGTGATGTTGAATCAAACATTTTCAAAGGATGTTGGGGGTGGGGGTTGGATGTAGTTAGGATTTCTGAATAAGGGGTCATAATTTCGCGTTAGGCGGTTGAACGCTTTCTTTAAACTAGGTGGGACCTGCTGGGTCTAATCACGTGCATCGACCGCCTTTACCCATGCAGGCTTCGGGGTATAGTATGAGGATTTTTCGAGGCTGACGGTTTTATACACAGGCTGTATATGCAGTTTGAGGATCGCAAATACTGAGTACAAGTGAAGTCACTGTCTGCCGAAGACGAAGATATGCTTCGAGCCACGGAGTGAAGATGTGATCGCTCCGAATTTTGGGGGCTCGCGTAAGAGTCGATTTTCAGAGACAGTAAGGGCAAAAGCGAGTAGACCGTACTCACAGTCCCTTCTGGCTAATCACCTGCCGAACTAGGTTCACAGGGACAAATGTGTGGACGGGATATAAATGTGGCCCATCGGTGCGTCCTCGTCACAGCTCTGGGCAGCAAGTAGCCCGCGTCCATTTTTTGGCGTTCCTCGCGCCTGTAAAGTAGAACTTACAAGCAGTGCCTACTTGTACTGACGTATTACGCCTCCGCACCACATGCTTGCGTTCGCGTAGCCGTCATTTCAGCTTTCATCCAGTCTGGATGGGCCAGTTACAAAGACAATTTCGGCATACAATTTGGTTGGCAGGACAAGAATGTTCCCCGGATTTTATTTGGTTGGTATCACTCATGAGTAGGTTGAATACGGAAGTCTATAATCCGTGCATACCGTCGACACCTAACCCTGCGTTGGGACACTCAATTCCTCTGCAGACAGAGAAGATAATAGCTTCGGTGTGTTTCGGACTTCAGTCCTCTGTGAACGATTATGCATGCATCTAATCATACTTGGAGCAAAATAAGGTACATGGACGCCAGGCATGGGATCGTAGTACACAGTCTATCTTCTAAGTCGTTAAAGAATGTAGATAAAAGAAGATCCTGGAGCATGAAACTGACTTCAATACAGCACTTTGACCGTCGTTGCCGGCGATGTCCACTGTGTGCCACACAGCCTGGTGGGCGCAAGGCAGGTGACTTGCACGTGAATTAGTTTAACATGGTACTCGACTTGCGCAGTAACTACCGAACTCCCTCCACCTCCCCACCTAGGTCCGGTGCCATGACCAAGAGGTGGGGAAGAGCGCAGGTAGCTAACGCGGCGTGGGTCTGCACCTAGGTGGGATACCACTCCATTCCCCTTATATGCGGCGTTTGTTATGAGTGCGCATACCCAATAGCGACTGTCGTGCCCTGATCCGCCCCTGTGTTACTCCAATGCATCTACCGCAGATAATAGGACGATTAAGATTATTGTAGCTATTGGAGTAATCTTTGCGAGGGCGGATGAAACCAAGTGTAAGCATGCACTTATCCCGATAAAAATTTACCTCACTATCCATACCAGACAGGCCCATTAATATAACTTTAATGGTCGAAGCAAGAGAGGTTGGGGAAAACCAATTTCAAAAGCTACCATCAATGACCAGAAGGTACCAAGGTAACGATGGAAGGCCTTCTTTAAGATAGAAATTTCTACCTACCTGCATCATCGGTGCCGTCAAAATCATAATCAGTTAATTAAACTAACCTCTTAAAGAATAGAGGCTTAGCAATGCAAAATTGGATAACGGATGGTGAAAAATGACTTCAGCAGACAAGGAACCGTCTACCTTTCATTACTGTCCATAATTCGCAGACCTAACTTTTCCTTAAAGCCAACGATCCACTTCAGCGGTGTCTCACCTACTACTCGAAGCTTCAAGTTCTTGCGAGATGTGCTACCAGTTATCTGTGGCCTACAGTTCGCTCCCTAACAAATGCAAATTCGAAAAATTCGCACGAAAACGCTCGTAGCGCAACATCGTGCACCATGCATCCCCATAGGTTGTACTACCTTAAGAAACGACCGGTCTTTAAAAGACGGATTAATTAGGTTTAAAAATTACCATTTATTAGCTAAGAACTAATTAGATTTATCGAAAACCGACAAATCGACTAAAAGACGTTATGACAGGTTAATTATATAAGGCCTAATATAACGGACGGCAGAGAAGGAAAATATGATAAAAGGACAAAAGAATTAAAAAAATCATAAGAATACAGGATACTGATATTTTGTTGATTTGACTTTAGCGTGTACTACTGTTGTAAGTCGGGAGGACATGGAGACTACTAAGTTGTCAATGGTGGTTTGGTCTCCACAATCATTTATTCCAACTTGTTGTTCCATTTAAATGTGTTTCCTTGCCTCATCCCAGTTTCTTTTGACTAGCGCAAATAGATTTTCGATAGGACTGTGGGCAGAAACAAAATGCTGCGGAGGCCGCAGGCGGAAGGGCTGGCTGTTAGATTATATGAGAGAGAGGAATACGCTTTATTTTGAAGTATCATTCAAAATTTTCAGCAAAAATATAAATGGCTCCATTCACTAAGATAATATGATAAGTAAACATAATATGCAAGGATTAAAGAGTCAAAAATAGACATCTAGCGGGGAGACAGTTCTAGTCTCAGCTTTTTTATTTTAGTCTCTTCACACGTAAGGTAGCGTGCTATAAATGGCAAAACAGAGCGCTGATATGCCGATGTACGGCAGGCTATATGACGAAAGTCTCGGCGCATCTGACGGGAAGACTTCACAGCAATCAGCTCAGAATGGAAGGGATGGGCAACATCATCAAGAATTCGCCCAGCAAATTGTTTGACTGTCGTTAAGTGCCGTTTTGCTATAAAATCCACTAAAACAGTATATGCGTAAGCTAAATTAGAATAAAACCTCCTTTGCTCGGCAGAAAGATTACGATAGATAAAATTATTATATTTTTTCGAAGGGTCTCCATTTCTAAGTTCTAGTTTTCGCCTGTACTTTCGCAAAGTCTTATGCGAAGACCTAAACGATACCTGCGATAAAAGACAAGGCCTAAAATATAAGACACTTGATTAAATGGTCTATCGAAAAGACTTAATGTACGCGGGTAAACCATACGAAATCAACCGATTTCCGATGGACATTCTAATCTTTGGTCTGATCAGGGAACTCATTATAAGTGAGGTAGAGATATGTATCTGCGGTCATCAGGAACCGGGGTTTGAACGCCCTCGTGTCTGCAACACATTCGCTATAATAAAAGGGAATATGTAGGTTCAACAGTTTCCGAGATCACTTCACAACCAGTCTACTTTACCTTCAATTTACCCCGGAAGTTGGATTTTTAGCTTCCATTCATCGACAATGTCGTCTGGTGATTCTCACATGAGAGAACTGAAAAAGAAATACACGGAAAAGCGGCAAACACGATGCTTTTCTCTAGCTACCACAGAAGCCATGCAGTGGCGCAAAACCCGAACAGCGTTAAAAACAAAGGACTAAAAAATTATAACCCACTCCAGTAGTCCTAAAAAAACCAAACACACTAAGACCGCTAACTACGCGGCCCACTCCTGCAAAATTATTATCACATGAACTTTTGGGTAGCCATGCCTTAGATGGATAAAGGGAATAGCAACCACACCACCCGCTTAAAATAAGTGACCTTACGATAAATTTCAGGAGGGTAAATTTACCCGTGCCTTAACATAACACAAACCCGTTCCCTTAATCTTAACCCCAGCCCTACCTAGAACATAAGCCTACAGTTAACACGACAATAACCATAACCCTTTACCTAATCATGACCCTAACCCCAACTCTGACCGTGACCTCAAATTTAAACCTAGCCCTCACCTTAATCCTAAAAATCATTTCCCGGAATTTAGCCCAAAGTCATATGTATTGTGGTTGGTTCTTTTTCATTATCCTATTTAGGGGGTCATACAATCCGCACCCTTGCCAGCTTTTGTAAATAGGGTCAAGTGTCGTCGTCCACCAAGGAGTGAAACCCGACGTCTCTGCCATGGATGAAGAAAGTCTGCGGGGGAAAGATGGTCCCGCCATTGGGTTAGGTGCTGACGTTACGCACTGGCCGAAGACAGCCGTAGTGAATCCAATCATGCGTGATAACAACCAAATACAATCTCGTGAGCAGTCTGGTCCTGCCGACCAAATTGCATGCTCAAGTTGTAACTTACCAATCCAGACAGAGGCTGGAATGACGACTATGCGCACGCAAGTGTACGGTGCGGAGGGGCAATTCATCACTGCATGAAGGCACTGATTACGGGTCCTATTTCGCAAGCACGAGGAAAATGGTCAAACTTCCGATTAGGCGAATTAATTATTTTCAAGAGGCACTTGATGCGACTGACACTATCGCTATCACCTACCTTTCCAGATTCGCACACGAGCGCATCGATAGAAAAGGAATAGCAAACGCACAAGGTGGTACAATATTATACGGATGCAGATGCTACAAAATCCCAGCGTTGAGCAAGTGACCAGCTTCTGCATTCTTCGTGAATAGTCATATTTGGTACATTTAGGACTTGATCACTCACATCCGAGTTCTCAATAGTTGCAATTTCCTCACCCGTTGGTGAGAAGTACTCGGCCATTCGGCTCACTAGTACAGTTACTGCGAGCACTATTCATCCGCGCGTGACTGATTACTCTGCTTGGAAAAAATGTCAGTACGGAGAAATGTGTCCTTGTTGATGGACTGTCGACTAGATATCCATGACCCAAGTAGGCCGCGGTTTTAATATTGTGCCAGAATTGCAGCCTCGTCGAACCTGAAAGTGGTTGGGTTCAGTCGTGTGAGCGCGACTTGAGAGTTGACGTCTTTACCCCTAATGATGATGCGGGTCCATTCATCCGCGTAAAGAGTAAGTTGCAGTTTTTCCGAATAAGCCACTTTGTTCGCAGTTGCATAGAACTCCGCACTTGACTGCAGACGTGTCGTCATTGCAGGTTTTCTTTCGACAGGATAACTATCTCCTGTGCGTATTTAAACCCAACTCCGAGTGTACTGGGAAGGCAACTTCCAATAGGGTAGTTACCTCTCACCTGTCGTAGAGTCCAACGCTTTTGGCTGCCTTGTCTACTTTTCACCGACACTGGTTGACGTGCTAGTGAGCGTACCCATTCGCCCTTAACTTCCACCGAAAGTACTGTGACAAGACGATTTAGGTCGCGTACGAAACAGCGTTTGCCAGCTGATGACGGTCAGCCGCAGTCGGTTGGTAGTATCATAGGTTTCCTCTCGTTCAAAAACATACTGCAGATCAGGAGGGCAACTGGTGTTTATCGGGAGAAGCCATTTTGTGGGCCGTTTTTTTTAAGTTAAGAACTAGGCTTCCCGTCTTCAGGCTTGAAGTTAAAGTGAAAACAACGCACCGAGGCAGTCGTATCAGTCGATCGACTTGCTTCGGCCGCAGGCGCATTCATGTCTCTGCCAACCCGACTTGTGTATTGTGTGCATTTGTCCCATTGTTTGTCAGGCTGCAAGTTTGACCAGCTGAAGAAAGCTATAATATGCAAGCCGGCGGGCATTTTTCGGCTACTTAGCCCACTCCGCAGACCATGACATCGGTACCAACCAAAAAAACCCTACCTTGACGTTGGTAGGAAAAAGGAGACTAGAAGTGCACCCGAATTTCGACATGGAGTAGGAAAGCAGAAGTCAACACTCCAGAGAAACCCAGGACCTTGAAGTGCAAACGAACGGATAGACAGGAAGTTAGTAGTAAGAAGTTTTGTAAATAAGTTGACTGGAAAATGCCTGTGCAGGGGGTAAAAGTACAACGGTGACAGCCCAGCGACAGAGGTGGGCGAATCTTCAATAAGCCAATGATATTCATTTAAGATTGGTGTGGAGAGGAAGGGCGTAAGAGAAGTGGGATAACAGCGCAATTCAGACAAACATATGACGGGGTAAGCATGAGTTACGACGGAGACATCCATATTGATGAGGCGAGAGCTAGGGTAGGCAAGGATTACGTTTGGTAGGCACTGCAACGTAAGTCACCCCAGAAGTGGCAGAGCTAGGTGGCGTAACATGGGAGGACAGTTCAAATGGTAAAAAAGCGGGTTTGTCGTAGGTAGAAGTATGTGACCGTTGTAATTTTAAGGCAAATACAGTAAAGAATAAGAAATTAAAATTGGCTGTGTTAGCACAGCTAAGTCAGCAAAGAAACGCACTCGGATTTCCTCGTAAATGTGTAGTCAAGTTGTGTGTATGTGCGTAGTGTGGATATTTGTACATTCGCAGGTATGTACATGGACCCAAAAAGATAACTGGCAGGCAGGCAGTGTTAGTTTTTCGCACATCAGACCATGAGGTAGAAGAAAAAAAATCATACCAAAGAGGGCCCACACTCAGCTGGGATCTTTCGACTGATAAAAACCGGTCAGCACGGGACGTTGATAGAATATACTCATCTCCGGTGTCAGGGCTGTTCTCAAAGAACACGGCGCCTTGGAGGCAGCCATGCCTATTCGATTTTTTCCGATTGCAAATTCAGTCCGATCGCAAGCAGTCCGCTGAGTGCCCAGCACGTCCAGGCAGCGTAACCACAGAGAGGTATCAGGCAGTTCAAGGGGTGCAGCACTAAGGGTCCTGTGATCCACATCAACGGATGGGAACTGTCTGCTGCCATTAGAGGTGGAGTAACGGAGAGCCAAGAGGTTGCTGCAGGACACCGAAGAGAACGGAGCGTAGGACACCAGAGGACGGCTTGTGCCACCGGGCGGCCGAAAGGCTGGAGAGTTCACGGGCTGGGTGAAAGGTTGGGCTTCCGAGGTCTGTGAGCAGCTCTGATGGTGAAATTCACTGTTCGCGGAGGTGGACAGAGAGGAGGAAGAGGTTGTGGAACTTGAATCCCTTGCAGCCAACTTGCCTCGCCACCCCTGATCAACATCTAGGATGGCACAGGTAGCCCAAACGGGCTGCGTGGTTGGCCTGCCTGCAGAACTAGCCACTGAAACGGCACCTAAACGTTTCATGCCCTCGTCAGAGGAGAGTGAGTTTGAGCGTGAAAAGTAGCCAGAGCTGGCGTAGGAACGGTTGGAGGGGATACGGGGTAATGGATCTAGCTGGTCACAACAACTGGTGCCTATAGGTTGCAACTGGACGTTCTCCTGTGGTTCGTGGAAGGCACAGTAATTTCTAGAGTCAGTCGTAATGGGAGGGACCCGATGAGCGAGTGACAGGTCAAGGGCTGGGCCTGAGCAGCAGGATAAGCGCTGCTCTGAACTGGGACGCTTAGCTGTAAGAAAGGAGTAGGGACTTGGCGAGGTCGGGGGCTCCAGCATGGAGGGTGGCGAAGGTGAAGAGGACGAGGATGAAACGAAAACTGCACAGTTTTGCCGCACTGAGCTGGCACGAGATGGGGGTACGTCAATGGGTACAGAAGTGATGTTGCACAGACCGGATCTGATGGATCGCGGGCATGGCAGGGTTGGCATCGCAGTTGCAGCGAGGGCTGGTATGGTGGCGGAGGCAACCGATGGAGTTTCGGAGTAAACCAGCGCATCGAGAGCCACACGAACCGATAATGGAAGAGTGACATCCGACCTAGGTCGATGCATCTGCATCCACGGGTGTCTTAGGATTTCCACGAGAGTAGGACGCTGGTGGGCATCGCGATTCATACAGGCGCTGGAGAAAAAAAAAACAAAAACCAAGACATCAATTAAAGCAATTTAGCAGTCCGAAAGGTATGTGCAGATAAGATAGAGAACTAAGCAAACGGAATGCTTTTAATATGACTGAATTGTTATCTAACATTGGTGACATAAAAAAATGACAAATGAATCAGGCTCAGTTGCCATCTAACAATTGAACATATGAATAATTTCTCCGTGCTCCAGATATACGTAGCTTTTGAAATGAACGTTAAAACTACTGGGCAAACTTGCAATAAGTCGCCTAAAGTGAATCTACTAAGTTCGGGTTGTTAGAATCCAAACGACAGTCCGCGCAAAGGTGTACACTATTCTAGTAAATTTGCAAATATGAACTCACCCAATTAAGTGTTTGGCTTCCTCACAGAGTCCCTCTCGGCGATATTTGAGGCGTCCACTGATAATGCCCTTGTCATTGACGAACGGCACATCACCACAAAGCATGTCATAGAGGAGGACACCGATGGACCAGACTTCAGCCGGTTTACCATAGTACTGACTGTGGATAATCCACTCAGGCGGGCAGTAGACACGTGTTCCTACAAGAAAGAGCAAACGCTACCATGTAAAAAACAAAGGAAAGAAAACGCGAGCGGTTACTCCCAAACTTGAGGAGAGCCCTAAAGGTAACTAAGGTTAGCTCATCAAGGATGCACCGATGCCCGGCCACAGGAAACTTGGCTGCTACACAAATCAGAACAAATACCTATTATAATGTGGCCGAGCTTATTGACTAGTTCACAAGTAAAACCTTTCAGGTCTCTGTAAATTAACCTGAAAACATGTTCAAATGCTCAGGTCAACAAACTACTGTTCGACTATTCAACTTGAGTGGTGCTCGTAGACCATAGTTCGGCTATTCTTATACAGGTGAAGATATGTGGGGTAATGCCTACTAAGCTTAGATTGATTCCTGCTGACGAGGCGTTTGTACTCGAGACGGGCCTTAATCCTTTTATCTGACAAAAGGGTAGAATCGGGATTTAGATAGCGATTGTTTCTACAGACGATAAATTTCTATAAGAACTTAAATAACCAAGCGGTTCACAGAATGGAGATTCAGAGTGAAACGGTAGTTCAAATCAGGCCTACTCAAGACCGATTAAGGTACGAGCCAAGTAAAAGCCAACTCACCATCAAAGTCTGTATAGAGTTCGTTATGCAAGAAAGCTCCGGAGCCAAAGTCAATAAGCGTCAGCTCATTTGTGTTGCGGTCAATTAGGAGATTTTCGTCTTTGATATCGCGATGCAGAACGCCAGCTTTGTGACACTGGAAAAGGACTCCAATAAGTTGGTACAGAAAGAACGCCGCCTCGGGTTCTGAAAGGGTGCCACGCTCGCAGATGTAGTCAAACATATCGCAGACAGAGTTGCTTATACCGTTCATCACAATGACCCAAGTGTCGCCCAAATTAAAAACATCCACCATCCGCACAACACCGTGAACATGCTGGCACATTTGCAGGAGAACCACCTCAATGGGAACAAGGACCCCGTCAAGCTGGAAAAGGAAGAGGGGTGGACTGTGTTAAGCTGGAACAGTACTGATGGGCTTCAAAAATTGTCAAAGATCAGGGGCGACTTACAGCACACCAACAGGGGACCTTGTTCGTGTTCACTTCTTTGATGACCACATCAGAGCCATCTTCTAGTCGGCTACCGCGAAAGACGCTTCCAAAGCCACCTCCACCAAGCTTATCACCCCGATCGTAGCGACCAACGAACTCCTCACGACCCTGATATATTGTCAGGTCTGCAATACCATGAAGGAAACGGATGCTTATATGAAGGTATTAATCGTGAAATGCCAAAAATTAAATGACGAGTCCAATATTTTATTTAATACGCAAGTTAAATGGCCATAAACTGAAATGAAACTTAGTTAGGTCTCGGACCATTCCATAAAATAAGTAACCTAAGACGGCAGCCCCATTTAACCATTAAAAAAATACTAAAACCAGACTTATACTACGGTCAACTCACAATACTAGTCATATATGCTTATTTTTCTCGCAACAATGCACAAGGGCTAAACCGGATACATCTGAGCTGAGCCGTAAGACATCGCGTCCCGGAAATTCCGATGTTTAAAATACACTGGCAAGATAACTGGCGTTTATGACAACATAAGAAGTTATAATTTGACCAGCGAGAGTTGAGAATTTAAATTCCATACTTCTGTGCGAACTGTATAGTTCAGTTTATTTGACCTATTTCTTCCAACCAACTGCACAGGAGAGCAAAAAATAATACCACATGATTATGGCTACAGATAAAGACCGTACTGGTGACTGAAGAGTTCGAAGAATTTAATGTTATAATAATTAAATTTATTTATAAATGGCAAGAAGAAATTCAGATTTTCCCTGGCTAGTAGCTTCAAGGACAGTCAGTATCTTTCAAGCCATCTTAAAGACTTATTTACCTACGCCTACGCTACGAAGGCGGTTTCATCGTCAATAAAATGCCAAAATCCCACACACGGGAAAGGGCAGGACATCTAAATGTGGTCTTATACATTTTCAAAATCCCACCGTTCCAAATTTGCTTGAAAAATCGTGAACTTTAGTTTTATAGTAAGGTGTCGAGAGAGGAAAAAAGGAGAACGTACTGATTCCAAGTTCAACCGAGCTTCTCATAACCAACCGTGCAGTTGCGGATGGTAATTGATATTCCACATTGCCTATCGTGTCGTCAGCCATGGTAATATCCATATAACGGATCAAGTCAAAATGACTAAGGACCCGACGAGAACACAACGCAGCAAGGAAGCGTGCCCGAAATAATATCCGCAGAGCTCTATGCTTGTGCTTAAATTCAGACGGCCTGTGCGCCCTGAAACACTGGCGGAGATGACGCAGCGAGTGAACGTCAGGACAACCAATCAGAAAGCTGAAAATATGACTGGCGTTGTCATTGGTTTACTAGCTCGTGTGACTGTCGAATAGGCCTTGCAGCAGCTGCCGATGCTCGTGGCCAATCAACACTCAAATGCCAAGGCTGTTGCCGGCGTCGTGTGGACGACGTAACGGCGTCACCCGGGTAGTATTGCCAGCCCAGGGAAGGACTATAGAAACCGACGCACTGATTTGGCACGCCTATGATCCTCTGACGTTTTTAGAAGGTGAGGGTGGTGAGCCGTGGAGATTATACCCACGGCTCATGTGTGGCCACTGTGGGTGAACTCAAGGCACCCGAACTTGCTTTTGAGATTGGAGTTGGGTCAAAAAGACAATACTAATGTACTTCTGGATAAATTATGAAATTCGGTTTTGGAACGAAAAGGGTTTGCTGTTGCCGAGACCAGTTAGCAGGAAAGACCAGTGTGTCGATGGCAGCAGTTAATTAATAGGAAATGAGGATGAATTAAGTGTTGCACGTAGACTTTGTAAAGTAATCGCATTTGTAAGGAAAATATGGGGAGACTACATAGCAGTTTTTTGCCAAAGTATTTTCTGAAAAAGCCGGAACTATTTCATTGGCTGGCAAGACGAATTTCATCATCGTAAGCTCCATGTTATATAGTAACGCCCTGTTAAGTTGAGACAAGGAAACCTCGCCTATCTTCATGGCGCCACCGGTAGTACATGGTGCCAATTCCAGTGTTTTACCAATGTTTATAGCGAACTCTTTTCAACACTTTTAAAATAACTCAAATGCTTAGAGATTTCGCATTGAAGACACGCATCAACACATATTGGAGGTTATCTTTGCAAACGATCCTCGTTAGAGAACAGCAGTGCTGATTCTGTCGATTCGGCATCAAGTTCACAGCTGCCTTCAATGACAAACATAAATATCATTGATGGATGGAAGCTCCCCGATCGGTTACGGGTCTCACTCGTCCCGTTCTGCCTTGGGGTAGCCTCTCGAGCCCCGCCAGCAGCCGCACAGCGGACTTAATGTTTAGAACGTTGGACCTCTGATCAACAGGTCACGGATTCGATGCTCGGGTGGTACACCATCTGGTGCTGGGTATGGCTGGCTGACGATGGCTAGTACGCCATAAAAGGCCACCTCAGTCTCCTTTGTCGGTAATTTCATTCAGACATGAACATCAACGTAGAAGAGTTAGTATTCTGTACATGTCTGGACAACGTGCATTCAGCAACAGTGAGGTAGAAGCTATACACAAAATTACTTTGTTTTACTGTATGCTTGCAAGTACAAAATATACTTACGAGTTCGGTTTCGCTTTTAGTTGCAATTTTAACCTCGATCAGGAGAGCTGGTCAATAATTCTTCACCGGCAGTTTGGCTATCGCGAACCATGATGACCACACCCGTGTCGGAGGAGAAGCCATGACTTGGTCGTGAGTTGGAAGATAATGAGGATGGCCTTTGTAGCATCCACCGCATCCTCTTTTTATACCCTCTTCTTTCAAGTGAAGTTCCACCTAGTAAGCCCATTCTGGCGTTCACTATCTTTCGTGTATAGGATTGGATTCCTGAATTTACAGAGGATATAAAAGATTATGGGTTTTATTAGCTGGAATATGCTTTCTTTCAGTAATACAACCAAAGATCTAGTAACCAAAGTACCACCCATTATGTTTTTTTCACGTTAAGGTCTAACACTCAGCTTGGTTCAAACACTGACCAATGGTGAGAAATCTGCTAGGCCGTGCTAACAATTAACTGCTTTGCGTATTTTGCATTCGTTGGACGCGGATTTGGGAAATTACTCTTGAAACATTGCGGAAAACAGGTCTCTTTCCCGAAAGGACTTCAACTGTTGCTGTGTGTGTGTCTGGTTCATGCTGCTGGTGTGTCAGTTTTTGAAGGACGCTAGTGTGGTATGGTTACCCCGATAAAGGCTGCTTCCTCCAGAATGAAGAAACAACTCTTCTGTGATACGCTAATGTCAGGTGTGCAATTTCCGTTTACGCTCTGCACATGCAACGATCCGCAGCCAAGTTGGCTCAGTCCTAACCATCAAACTAAATTTGCCTTTAGCTAGCCTGATTGGAAATGTTTCAACTGAGCTTGAAATAAGTATTTGAGCTAGAGTCCGGCGTAGGGATAGTTTATTTTTCCCCCTTCCCCAACAGGACACGAAAACAGAAATCACCCGTAATACACGTGACTTTACGCCAACTTCTAAGGAAATTAGGGTCAGGTTTAGTGTTAGGACACGGGAATATTTACAGTCCTATGTTTTTAAGCAAGGCTACTTGTATGACGAAGATGGGAGGGGACGGTTCTATTCCGGTGCCTTGCCTGGGAGTACAGGGGAGCATATAACCGTTTCCGACAGAGTCCTGCTATAACTTTTCCCCTCAACTACAACACATGTCAATCGCTTGTGTGAAGTCCGTTTTGGTTGGATGGAGTTGGTAGCAGGTGTGCCGAATAGAGACTTTGAGGCCAAACGCTCAGTTAGCTGACGGTCACAGGTCTGAGATTCAGCCCAGGCACTGGAATTGGAGAGTGACATGCAGTTCATCTTCATTACGGAAACCTTCGATGCAAAGCTATTACCGCTTCCAAAGAAGTGGTGGCTCTCGAGGAAATTAATGGATCAGACACATTTGTAAACGTGTGTCCTTATCCAAACCATAAGCGAACAATCCTCAGCGTCACGCTAGTCGGTCGTTCATCTGTGTCTTTCATAATTCTGTTCCGAGACAGAGGAATTTTCGCCTACACCTTGTCTCGTATGGCCATTTACGCAGACTGGCGTTTGGGCTTAGAGGATACATGCCGACCAATGCATTGTCGAGGCAACAGGAGAGAGATAGATAGATAGAGAGAGAGAGAGAGAGAGAGAGAGAGAGAGAGAGAGAGAGAGAGAGAGAGAGAGAGAGAGAGAGAGAGAGAGAGAGAGAGAGAGAGAGAGAGAGAGAGAGAGAGAGAGAGAGAGAGAGAGAGAGAGAGAGAGAGAGAGAGAGAGAGAGAGAGAGAGAGAGAGAGAGAGAGAGAGAGAGAGAGAGAGAGAGAGAGAGAGAGAGAGAGAGAGAGAGAGAGAGAGAGAGAGAGAGAGAGAGAGAGAGAGAGAGACGACCTACGTACACCTTTTCCACCCTGGTTTGCTTCACGTGCCTCTGTTAGCTTGTGTGCGTCCGTCTACGATTTGTACGCACACGCGTATAGACCGAGGCTTTACTCCTTCCCGCTACGATGACGTCAGGCACCCCGTCAGATGACAGTTGAAAGTGCAGAAGGAGCAAGATAGAGACTCAGGCAGAGAAAGTGGACTTGCCCTTTAGCTGCTGCTAAATGCTTGCGTCATACGCGAGACTTTAGCTACGGCAGGCGCTTCTATCTGCAAAATCCATCTCCGCTGGAAGATAGGAGAATGTGGTCGCGATGATGCAAGGCAGTAAAACATGTGAGCCTCACGTGGAGCAGAAGACCTATAAAAGTTTTTGACGTTTTGGGGCAGGACCTGACCTACCGGAGACTTCATTTTGTTCCCACTGTGGGGGAAGTGGGGGCTCGTGAATATTTAGCTGCAGCTAAAATCCCAGATGACAAGGTACTATTTACAAAGTTTACAAATGACGTCTTCGGCAACAGCCTGCGCTTGAAGATGAAGATGTTCTGATCGGTTTTGGTTACTTTTATTTATACCTTGTTGCAAATCCAGGCCCTCTGTGCGAAGTTATTTCCCCTCACCGAGGAAGAAATATGAGTCTTAGTGAAGACATTTTACTCAATACAAAGGTCCTTTGCCAGACCAAAAATTGGCCGAAACCAGAGAACGGACGAAAGATGTTGGGGACGGTACGGCTACTCTTGGTTGAACATTGCATACCGCTTCTGTCATAAGAATTAGCACGTACTATATACAAGAGATATTCCAGCCCTTATGAACTGTGCATTACATCATGTAAAGCTTCCAAGTGCAATATTAATTATCTGTTCCCCGAAAGCGAGTGGCACCGTCGCTGCAGTTAGGTTCAAAGGGGAACCTTCCCACTACAACCCATTCGCGAATCGAAAGAGACAATAGATGCCAGTGACGAGGAGATCGTATTCTGTTCAGAATGATTGATTACCAGAATGGAACTAGTTGGCAAACGGACGAGGGCAAGCTTCCGTCGCCGCGAGAGGGCATCCTGATTCAGAGTGCGGGTCGCAATCGCGCCTTGGGCGAGAGCATATCTGAGTAGGCCTTGAATTTTATTGGTCCGTTTGGATAGTTGGGATTGGTCGAGAACCAGACCAGACTATGAAGTATGCGCGAGCAGCGGGACAGCGTCACGACAGCCGACAAGAGTAGTATCACCATAGCATCTCGCCTCCTCAGCTTTATTAATATCGTTCTATGTAATATCAGAGGTACTGTAGCATTCAGGTGGTCCTGGAGACATCTACCCCAGGTTGTAAATGGGACGGCTGTCTTTATGACTTCAAAGAAATCCCTATCAATCGCATGTCGACCGGGCAAGTTTACTAGGTAGTCGTCCTAAGCCCTTACTACAGTTTATTTTGTGCTAAATTTTGAGGGGGCAAGGCTGGCTTGTATGACCGCTAACCCCTCTTTAGGACTAAAGAGGGGGTTAGGTTTAAGTTTGAGGTCAAGGTCAGAGTTGGGGTATAGGGCTAGGGTCAAGAATAAGGTCAAAGTTTAGGTTTATGTTCGGGTTATGATGCGGGAGTATTTACCCTCCCTGAACTTTATCGCAAGTCCACCTATTTTAAGTGGACGGGGCGTTCCTATTCCCGTGTTCTGATTGGCGGCCATACAAGTTAGACTTACCCATTCTTGTCGTGAATCGCGACGACGAATCAAGAAAGTAAACTACTTAGGGCATTTTTCTTAGGCGGTTATTTTATTTTTCTTGGATTCCTGCTCTACCAAAATTGAGGTTGAGGTTACTCTTAGGACACGAGGATGAGTGCCGCCCTGTACTGTCGCATAAAACCACCTATAATGCAGCCGCGTCTATTTCCGCATCTTACCGGAAAATTCTCATTGAACACTTCCAAAATGTGAATATTCTAACTGAAAGGAAACTGATTGACTGATTGCGCGGAATGTTTGAAATATGCATCTGAGGAAGGAAGGCAGTTCTTCGTACCTTTCGAGTTGGAAGCAGACCTCGTTGAGAATACCATAGCACATTAGGTGTTTTCGCCAAGATATCCCCGGAATATCGAGGAATCTTATTGGGGCTAATCTTACATGCACGTTTCTTGGCGAAATCGTACGTTTGTGGTAAATCTTTGGTGTGTCAAAAAGACTTATGGGTGCACACACACTCATGCCAGCACAGGTTACATGGTGATTGAAGTATTCAGTTTCGTCAAGCCTGACTCAGCCTGCAGGATCTGACTACAGGAGTATTTATCGCACAGACCGAAGGCAGATATCAGTAGATGAGCACATAATCGGTATTTTGAGGTGCGATAATTTGGCACATTTATACGGCAGGTAAAATACTGAGAGGTATTTTTAGGAGACACATGCAAACAAGAAAAATCGGCACTCCTCTGACTGCCCTAACTTTTTGCCCCCAACGGATTGTAAAATAAATGAAAAATTACAGTTTGTGGGCCGACGCGCTAGCCTGAGATGTAAACTGATTAATACACGTGCCTTAAGATCAACTTCAGCCGTCCCATTCTATAATAGTCAGTTTCATCGTAGCATATTCGTGGCTGGGGGGCGAAGGTTGGAGTATAATAGTCAGTATAATACTCAGTATAGTCAGTATAATAGTATAGTATAGTATAATAGTATAGTCAGTATAGTCTATAGTCAGTATAATAGTATAGTATAGTATAATAGTCAGTATAATAGTCAGTTTCATCGTAGCATATTCGTGGCTGGGGGCGAAGGTTGGAGTATAATAGTATAACAATATAATATAATAGTATAATAGTAGTATAGTATTATAGTAGTAGTAGTAGTAGTAGTAGTATTAGTAGTAGTAGTAGTAGTAGTAGTAGTAGTAGTAGTAGGTAGTAGTAGTAGTAGTAGTAGTAGTAGTAGTAGTAGTAGTAGTAGTAGTAGTAGTAGTAGTAGTAGTAGTAGTAGTAGTAGTAGTAGTAGTAGTAGTAGTAGTAGTAGTAGTAGTAGTAGTATAGTAGTATAGTATAATAATAATAATAATAGTATAATAGTCAGTATAGTCAGTATAATAGTATAGTCAGTATAGTCAGTATAATAGTATAGTATAGTATAGTATAATAGTTTAATAGTCAGTTTCATCGTAGCATATTCGTGGCTGGGGGCGAAGGTTAGAGTATTTGGGTGGTGCTTTTACAAATTATTCGGAGGGTTTCGAAGTGTCTACTCCCTAGGCAAAAAAATGTGCATTAGCCCTCGGAGGCGAGCTGAAGTGCCCTGAACTTTGTTCTCAAGTCTTTTTGGCCCATGTCAGCACGGAGACATCTAATCGGGACGACATGCACCCAAATCTATGCTTAGTTAACGACTGCCACGTTGGCAAACCACAAAAACATATTTTTTGACGACAACATGTCAGAGACATTCACAGAATAATAGGAAGGGTAATCGCGCCGGAGTTACAAAAATAGTCTACGAATAAGCGGGGAGAGCTGGGAAGATGTATCAAGACAGAGATTCTATCAAAGGAATCGAACTGTTGACGTTCACCTGGCAGAGATTGGTATGAAAAAAGCTTTAGGACCCGTCTTCCACAGAACAGTTTCCTAGAGCCCTACTGAATGTACGCCTAACCACAAAGTACGACGAGTAATCATGACGAAAAACAGAACCAAAACGGCGGGACGAGAAAGATTCCAGTAAACGCCCTATTTTAACAGAAGACGAATGGAAGGACCAGATTTCAAGAAACGCCTACTGGAATATTTAGAAATGCCTCAATTTGAAAATTTATCTATGTATGCTTACAAAGCAGGCGAGTCTAGGATACAGTTGAAAATCGATTAATATTGATTGGCAGACTATCTTTCTGGAAATCGTCAATCCACGCACGATAAATTTCTTTCAGAATAAATCCGTAGGTAAGTAATATATTGACGCGTTTTCAATCGTCGTAGGAGACCTAGACGAAGCCAGTAGTTACCCCGACCTAACTGACACAGTTTCTTCCCTACACTTTGGGAAGACTTTTAACTAGTCCGGATTTTTACTAATCCCTAATTTTTCCATCTGCTAACTACTTTGCCTGAAAGAAGATACAAATATCTTTCCTACATCAGGATAGCACAATCTTACGATAACTAACTTAACGTATAGAATGTATCGCCTGCCTGGTCAAGTAACCGGGAAGATAAAATGCTTATAACATCCAGTAAGTCTCTCAAGTCTCCAAACTGCAACGGATCCAAAAAAATTGGAAACGGAATCCTCTCCAATATCTGCATGAGTGACTATTTTAGAAAATGGCTGTAGACCAATCTTCCACAAGTCAGGAAATTATGTAAATTACGAGACTAACGAACACCGTGAACGAGTGGGAATACTTAGGATGAAAAAGTAAATAGAGAGAGGAGCCTCGTATGATTTTCTGTTGGGTGGTATAACAAGGGTTACCGAAGTAAACCTAGTAAGTTGATTAAATTCCAAAGGATTTCGGCGAGTGTGTTGAGGTTCGTCAGCGTAAACAGTCAGACGTTCATATGGGCGCAGTAGGCTTGCAGCCGGAATACTGATGACCTGCTCGCTTCCTGTGACTTTCCTGTGTCTAAAGCCTATGGGAGGGTTCGGAAAGTCGATGAGCAGGTGCATTTGCACGCCTAGGTACTTAATGCATCTAGTCCTCAGTCGTTCTCAGTGACCTGCTATAGATGCTGAACGGATTGTCGGAAGTGACTGTGAGATTACGGCTGACACTATTTCTATTGGCTGGACAGCATCGAAGAGATCGCCTTACACTTTGTCGTGCTTGAAACAATTGTGACGCAGTTGTGCTTTCGTCAGCAGCTTTTAGTGCATGGCAGAAAAATTTCTGGATGCATGCACTTGTGCTAGTTCAGGTCACACAGTGCTTCAATGATCAGGAATTTTGTGCCAGTGTGGGTGGGTCAAATTGTGCAAGAACCAACACTAGTGATTAAGTTGCGACATTTAACGACAAGCAGTCAAGCCATTATCGCGTTAAGTGCCTGTCGTGAAGTTAGGAGCTAACAGTTCTTATAGGTACTTAGTGGCATGTTAATTGAACTCTTTAGATACTCCCAAAACTTGTCTAAAATATTTTTTTCTGATTTTATCTCTGGTGATGGATTCGAGAAGGGATCAAAAACGTCAGCCAATAAAACACGCGTCCGAGTGATTGCGTCGTCTTCTTCACCCATCCCAGATCTCATACAGCATGAATCGGCCTGTTGACTGTGATCCAATGAGTATTGATCATACCGAACCATTTCGCAGTGTACCTAGATGAGTACTTAATCGATATGTAGAACAAGAGGCTTTTGCACATTATCGCGGGGGATCTTTTACTGAGCCATCTGTGGGTATTTAAACATTCGCACTCATCTGACTGCTCATAGATTTGCATCCGCAGTGGTTTGGCAAATGAATGAAAAATTGCGGGAGGTATTTCTGACCGGGGAATCGCAATCTAAAATGATCAATACTTATGCTAATAAATAACTCATCAGTTCTGATCGACGAAGGTCAGCGTCATAATAGCAGGTCTGTGGCTTGGGTAGTCTTGTTGCAGCGTACTCGGAGGTGCTCAGTGCGACTACCCCTAGCCCCAACGTAAACACTGACAGTCATAGGCGTGCCCTAAACTGTGGGGACAGGAGCGTTCTCCGTGGTAAGGGTGGTAGCAGAGGGACATCTCAGGGAGATCTGAGGCCAGACGACGCGTTTACCAATTGAAAGCATACTTGAGAAAGGACAAGAAAGCTGCACTTTCTAGCTTCTTCTCTCTTGGCGAGTTTTTTTTCAGTTCAGTTCAGTAAACATTAAATGTTATTAAACCACACATATATAGGGAGGGCTATCGAACAAGGTAACGGAAACTGGGTTGGCCACGTGTGACATATTAGCCGTCAGCAGTTTACCATGCCTATTCCAAGGTTTACGGGGTTCCTAGGAAATATAGATATTTAAGCATTAAACCTCCCTCCTCCTTACCAAATCGTCGAAAAAAGTTGGCCTGGGTCGTTTGCAGACGGCTACCTAATCCACCAGCACAGGACTTGGTGGTACCCGTGATGAACCACGTATCTTGATAAGGACGCCTTGCGCGTAAGTTGGACGGTAGTAACAAGGACTTGTGTCGTCTCGACCTCACTCTGTCATCACGAATCAGGGTCCTTTAACGAGATGACTTGATGGTGGATCTAATATAAGGCTGCTGCCTTTTCCTGTCGCGATTTTTGCTGGTCCCTCTTTGATAACTCAGCTGCACCTCATACACAGTATCGTTGAGGTTGAAGAGGCGCATTGGCTAACTCTAGTTTCTCCCAGCAACGGAAGAACTGCCGGGGATGTGGCTGCCACAATCAACAGAGCCTCCTGTTGGCGGGCTTTTTAAATTGAGCCGCCATCTTTTATGCTCTCCATTCGCATGTACATCCTCTTATATGTATGTCGGTTGGCCTATTTTACCCATGATATAACGAATTTTTAACCCATTTGTTAATTCAACAAAATGAGGTCATCAGTGCACGACGCTGGCACCGTTTTGAAAGAAGTCCAATTTTTTCAATATTTTGAGACGCATTTAAGGATGATTATTCATGATGTCAATGTATGCATTCTTCGGCCATTCATTTGTGATCTTCCGGTGTTGTGTGGTTTATGTTTCAAATCTTGTTAATGGTGAATGGAGGACATTTTTTGCTGAAAGTTTTGGGAATTTTACTTTCAAAATAAAGCATGGCTCCCTCTCTCTCTCTCTGTGTGTGTTCACTAGGGTTGGGCACCTGGTGGGTTGCTTTACCGCCATATGTAGCAAGATCCGTGGTGCGAATGTCAGTCGGGAAAATCGAATACCCATCCACCCAGCACAGGCTCATTTCCACTCAGACGATAAACAGCTATTTCCGCTGCCGAGGCCTTCTGGGCGGTTGCAGCTGGGAGAATGGATGATCCAGACGTCTAGACGGTGAGGAAGTGCGTCTCAGCATTTAAAGGAAAACAACACGATGCTGCTGATCTGTCTGCGATTCAAATGAAGTCTGGTGGAGGAGCCAGATACGTAGCTACATTGCTCCACTCCGGGATTACGCTAATGCAATGGAGAGAGGCAGACAAATTAAGGGTACATGCCACCTCATCTACTCTGTTCAAACAGTCAGAAATTTTTAAAAAAACAGTTGTTACCTTCAAAACCTTGAAGGGGCAAGGACAGGTAGGTGGGAGGTCTCTGCCTAGACACCCCCAACGCAGGTCATAGGGGAAGTATAGTACAAGCGCATTCCGCAGTGCCCTGTATTTGTCCTTACAGCTCAACGACGATTTTTCGCAACACAGTGTGAAGTTGCACACCAGTGTGGCGGACCCTGGATGCATTTTTAAGCCACGAAAGGAGGCATTGGACTCGATAAGTATGTAACTGTGACATAAGTAGAGTATGCGATGAATAGGTGGTGCAACTTGCGCCTTCCCAAATCCATCAGGTTCTCAATGTCAGAGTAAGGATTCATAGCATAAAGAGCAGCAAAATCCGAGTCTGCATTAACTTGCTCGCTATAAAATGTGTGCTTTCAGACTCCGATTATCAAGTGCTCATAAATTATGATGGCATCAGCTACTTAGTTGGGAGGCATCCTCCGATCCGTTTTAGCATATGCCCTAGAAGGATAAAAAGCTAATCGTATTAATTAAATGTGGGCTTATAGGAAGCGAGCATGTCACGGAATCATTCATGCGAATTAGCTGCAGTAATTTTTTACAATATAACTGAGGACAGTCCCGTTTGGGTTCTATGCTATTACTCTTAGCTGAACCTCCGTCAGGCTCCTATGATTTACAAGCATTTTCGCCCATCGATCCATCTGCGAAGCTCTTCCCAGTGCCTGCAAACTGAATAAAAATATGCTGAACGTAAATAATTTTGAATAATTCTTCCATACCTTAAGTATTTAACATAGCTTTGCTTGTAGGAGGTGGTAAACCTCTGAACTAGGTTTCAAACCTCCTGTCGACTACTTTCTGCGAGCGACTCGCCAATTACCTATTGACATTAGCATAACCTCCAGTTAGCGTGTACAAACTGAGCAGTGACATGCCAGTTCGATCATCGGCTTGGACGAGGTTCACCGTGTGCCCCACAAAAAGATGGCACACGGACAGGGTCTAGCGCGTGAATTAGATTATAGTTACAGTCAACTTGCTATGCATCTCTCCTCCTCCCCCGCGTGGACCCGATGTCATGATCAGGTCAAGAAGCCCGGAGAGGGTGCAGATGGCTGCCGTGGACGGTACCACCCCTTAGCGTGACCCACGGAGTGGGAGCGCCGTAGCGTCCACAGTAAGGAGGGGCCCTTGCAGCCTGACTCAGAGTCCACCTGTCGGACACTCCGCACAAACGCACACTGGGCCGACTTCGAGGCCCCAGTTATCCCGTCAGTTGGCAACCTTCCAAGTTACGGCTTTTAGTGCACCGTTATAGCTTCAGGCATGTTAATTTGTTTATAGTGATAAAAATGTGCTGAGCCGTCGACCTCACTCTCTTTTCCCATTCCCAGGCCCCATAAACTGTCCGAGTCGGTCTGTTGTCTGCATGTCTTAGCGTCTACTCTCTGCAAATGAATACCCCTGTCTGATCTGACGTTCAGTCACACAGACCAGGTGGCCACATCCAGGTCAAACCGCACCATGTGAGCTGTAAAGTCGGAGTTACTCATACGTGCGCTGCAGAACTTTAACCCACTGCTTGCTATCTCCCCCTCAGCGACCTCCATTCCAGTGAAGTACACAAGACAGATCCCAAGTCTACTAAGTAAAGACTGATGGGTGTTACCAAACGCGGAAAAAATCGTCAAGGTCTGTTGGCTTGGCATGCAACTACTGCCAGTGTATAGGTATCGGTGCCTTGTCGCCTTAGGCCGTTAAACGGGCCTGGTTGGATTTCTGAATTCTAAGTTGTGTTGTTATCATACGTATGAACTAAATGAGCATCGGTGGGGTGTCGCTAATTAGCTGTTACATAGGCTGGCAGTTTTGCACGGAATGCTTACTAGGGACCACCAGTGACTGGGGCGGAAGGAACGTCATGCGCCTACTCCACTGTAAATCGAGTGCGAACTTTGAAGCATCCATCCTGCTCACCCTTCCTACACCCATCTTTTTGACTTAATGGACAAGGTTGAGACGACTGTGCTCCATCTTTCCGGTTTTGTAGGTGTTTGGCTCGCATGTGGGGCAAAACACGATATCTATGCCAGTTGTGGGCTGTGGGTCCCCATTAATGATTTCCAGGTTGTGCGCCAATCGTGTGCGACCATGCCTGTACGCCTTAAGATGTTTCCTGTGTTGTCCCAATGCAGAAGAAATGACTAACCATTGGTCTATTCTTAAACAGAGCTCGTCTGTGTGCAGGTCCTTTTCGTGATCCGAAGTTGAACTCTGACAGCGTCTTCACTGAACTAATAACTTACGCTGGGACTCGCCGCAATTATCCCATCTTAACTCTTGAGTAGTGTCACTTCGAGGATTTTTCTGGTTTTTCCTGAATTCCTCGAAATATGGGACGTAGTTAGCGTTACAGAAGAAAGTATCTATAGGAAATCTTACGGGTTCTTGCTTTCTTCCCACAAAGACCATAGGTAAGACTAAATTAGCTCAGATTGTTAATCGCCGTGCGTTCATCGTGCGTTGCAACAGAAAGGGAAAATGGTGTTACAAGCGTCAGACAGTACTCATTATAACGAAACGGTTCCTCTAAAATTGTTCAGAACTGGAAAAACGTTACCTCAAAGAGAAAGCTTAGGTGACTGTACCACTGGCGGTTATAGGAAAAACTGCCAAATGGCTCAGCTACTATGGGCGACTGATGATGGAAAGACAATTTTTAAAAGAAATCTTACGCAGAGTATCTATAGTTCCATAAGGTTAAGGTTTTTTCAGAAATGGAAGAAAACATACACAGTTCACATAGTCATTTTGCAGGTGATCGTGTCCCCATGGGACGCGTTATTGCAGGAACGAGAGTATTCGGGTTACCATAACGTCATAGTTCGGGAAGCAAGGCAACACGCAACCCTTCATTGTCATTTCAATTGGCACACAGTAAAAAAAA
Organism: Schistocephalus solidus; assembly: GCA_017591395.1. NCBI lineage: Eukaryota > Metazoa > Platyhelminthes > Cestoda > Diphyllobothriidea > Diphyllobothriidae > Schistocephalus > Schistocephalus solidus. Next base: position 73,891 of record WEDG01004115.1, read on the forward strand.
ACTGTGGTACGAACAAGTACCTGAAAACCCCGGGATCGAACTGCGGTGAAAACAAGCTGTCTGAACATTCGAAGCACCTACTATCTGCCCCTAACTCCTGCTACTTGTGGAGTAAGGCAAGGAAATCGATTAAAAGTATGAAGTTGTATTGCGAGGGGCACACGAACTCGTTCGAAAAAACAACTACCGCCATTAGTTCAAGTTATGGATCAAGCTATCCGGAAAAAATCGACCTGATAAAAACATAAGAGGTAAAATATAGTTTCGACTAGGTCAGAATTAGGCCAAATGAGAGCAAAAGACGGCAATGGTGAATGGAGGACATTTTTTGCTGAAAGTTTTGGAATTTTACTTTCAAAATAAAGTATGGCTCCCTCTCTCTCTCTCTGTGTGTGTTCACTTGGGTTGGGCACCTGGTGGGTTGCTTTACCGCCATATGTAGCAAGATCCGTGGTGCGAATGTCAGTCGGGAAAATCGAATACCCATCCACCCTGCACAGGCTCATTTCCACTCAGACGATAGACAGCTATTTCCGCTGCCGAGGCCTTCTGGGCGGTTGCAGCTGGGAGAATGCATGATCCAGACGTCTAGACGGTGAGGAAGTGCGTCTCAGCATTTAAAGGAAAACAACACGATGCTGCTGATCTGTCTGCGATTCAAATGAAGTCTGGTGGAGGAGCCAGATACGTAGCTACATTGCTCCACTCCGGGATTACGCTAATGCAATGGAGAGAGGCAGACAAATTAAGGGTACATGCCACCTCATCTACTCTGTTCAAACAGTCAGAAATTTTTAAAAAACAGTTGTTACCTTCAAAACCTTGAAGGGGCAAGGACAGGTAGGTGGGAGGTCTCTGCCTAGACACCCCCAACGCAGGTCATAGGGGAAGTATAGGACAAGCGCATTCCGCAGTGCCCTGTATTTGTCCTTGCAGCTCAACGACGATTTTTCGCAACACAGTGTAAAGTTGCACACCAGTGTGGCGGACCCTGGATGCATTTTTAAGCCACGAAAGGAGGCATTGGACTCGATAAGTATGTAACTGTGACATAAGTAGAGTATGCGATGAATAGGTGGTGCAACTTGCGCCTTCCCAAATCCATCAGTTTCTCAATGTCAGAGTAAGGATTCATAGCATAAAGAGCAGCAAAATCCGAGTCTGCATTAACTTGTTCGCTATAAAATGTGTGCTTTCAGACTCCGATTATCAAGTGCTCATAAATTATGATGGCATCAGCTACTTAGTTGGGAGGCATCCTCCGATCCGTTTTAGCATATGCCCTAGAAGGATAAAGCTAATCGTATTAATTAAATGTGGGCTTATAGGAAGCGAGCATGTCACGGAATCATTCATGTATTCGGGTTACCATAACGTCGTAGTTCGGGAAGCAAGGCAACACGCAACCCTTCATTGTCATTTCAATTGGCACACAGGAAAAAACACTGTGGTACGAACAAGTAACTGAAAACCCCGGGATCGAACTGCGGTGAAGACAAGCTGTCTGAACATTCGAAGCATTTACTATCTGCCCCTAATTCCAGCTACTTGTGGAGTAAGGCAAGGAAATCGATTAAAAGTATGAAGTTGTATTGCGAGGGGCACACGAACTCGTTCGAATAAAAACTACCGCCATTATTTCAAGTTATGGATCAAGCTATCCGGAAAAAAATCGACCTGATAAAAGCATAAGAGGTAAAATATAGTTTCGACTAGGTCAGAATTAGGCCAAATGAGAGCAAAAGACGGCAAAGTAAAAGCAGGTTTGGGATAATAATTATTATTTTTTGATAAACCAAGGAAAGATGCAGAACGACAAGAGAGGATAAGGGGAGGAATAAAAAATGTTTCAGATGGAGAATTGGGTGTGCGAAATAGACGTCACTGTTGCGAAGACTATACCAAAGTTTGAGACCTGTTAAAAGGAAATTCACCGTTAAATGACTAGGAAAGATCACAGAAGTCACCACCAAAGAGTGAGTAAAATTCCTAAGCAGAAGGATAGCGCACAACCGCTCGAACAAGAATTTTATTCGCCTAATTGTTCGGATTCCCCCTCGTAATCCCCATCAGAGACGGTAACAGGATGCTGGACGCACAGTGGGATGCAGTTGCCATGCCCTAATTGGCAGCTCCTCATTTTATCGCCGAAGATGACTTGCGCGCCCGTATCCGTGTCTTTAATTGCCACCATTGCACAAACGGTGTTGATTAGTGGCCGGATCATTATTAGGTCATTTAATTCGCTGGTACTGGCGCTGGAGACAGCGTTCGCGCGTACGCTCCCCGCGCGGTAAATTGCGTTGTCTAAGCGATCTCAGCTCTAAATATAATAATGGAAGGCTGTAACTGTGCTTGGTGGGCCGGAGGGCCGTGACTCGAGCAGCTCGCGTCTCACGTGACTGTCGCGAGAACTTCGGCAACATCTAACTTGACAATTTGACTAAATACCATCCAATAAGTCGCGATCCGAGACCTTGCGCTAGACCTCCTCACTGTTGCTGCATGTTCGAACATATGCTTCCAGAGTAGCCTACCAGTTTCTCCGACGTGGTTGCTTCGCTCAAGACTGCATCAGATCCGGTAAAATAAGCTCAGACATTTTCTGTTTCACTACGTGGAGCCTGTATACAATTCCAAATCCACGTTGTGTAGGAAGGCGACTGATGGGTTCCGATATATTCTTGACTTATGGGAGCGCTCACCAATATGTAGGGTCCGTGCAGTTTGGTTCCTCGTCATGTTTGAGCATACATATGTTAGCAACGTTTCATGAGTAACCATTTCCTCTGAGCATCTATTCAAGGCACCGTAATTTGGCCTTCATTTAATTAACTACAGTGCGTCTCTACTCGCCAATATAGCGCCTCTGACCAATTTCATTTTTGGTCGAGTGGGTGGATGCTGGTAAAGCTCTTTACTTCTCTCTTATTTGATGCTTTCCTGGACGCTTTGGTATTAGTTCATCGCAAGCTTGTGCAGACGGGGATGTCAAGGAAGATCAGCTAGTTGTTTTCTTCCTCATCTGTTCGAAATTGTAAGTCCGGAAAAAGGCCGTCAGAATTTCAGCACCTGATTCTGTTCGATGACGACGAAGCTGCCATCTACGTGCCTCGTCCAGAATTGCTGTTCATGGTGTCTTAAGACCCGCAACCTCAACAGTTACTGAACCGCCTCGGCTATGATTCTTCGAAATCGGCAAACCACTTGAATCGCCATTCACCTGCTTGCAGATTGTTCCGTCGATCGTAAGAGTAGATTTTGAATCCGAAATTCAGGAGTTGGAGGATAAGCGTGGGCATTCCAAACGGTTCTCTGTTCCCCGAAATTTCGTTTGTGAGAATAGTTCAGTGGTTCGACCGCCAGATTCGGAGGAATAGAAGAAAAGGTACAAAGTATATAAACGACAATACGCGCTGGTTTCTCAGGAGCCTTACCACTTGCAGTTTCTCCACGAATTACGCTGAGCAGCTGACTGTGGTATCGGAAGCAGCAATCAGAAGTTTTACAAAGCGCACCAGACTCTGTCGCTCTATCGGAAGATCGTTGATACGATGTTCCAGCGGGGAGCGTCATGTTTTTGTGCTTTGGGAGGTCATAGAATTGGATCAAGACCTTTTCTTGTGCTCTTGTCATGCGTCGGTCGACCGAAGGCATCGCAGATAATTTCTCCATTGCCAATAAGGTTGCGTTGATTCTGGGTTGGTCTTACGTGATACCGGTGATTCGCCAATAGGCTCTTGGTATTCTCTAGGTAGTCTATCCTGTCGAGTCCTATGAACCGTGTAGAGGATAGAAATTAGGTGTCGCATATGGTGCTGCGTTTCGTCCGTCGCTTCCCTCTGATTGTGACTTAACCTCATGCTGCTGCCATCATGCCGGTAGGTTTGGTACTAGCTGTGCCCAATGTATTTGCGTGCCATCACACCTGCATCTGTGCCTACCAGTTTGCCGTTTTTGGATGGCTTTTTAGTAGGGAGTTCGTAGAACTTTTTTCCAGTGCTGCTTCGCGTATCACACTTTACTCGCGGACCCCTGCTGAGACAGTTTTGTACAGCTCTCGTTGATGAAATCGCAGCACCAGGACTACGTTTTTATGGGGAAAAAAGCAGGACTTCGGCAGAAAATATATAACGGGGCACCAAAATAGGAGTCAAACGTAGTTTACAGATCCTGCAAACGTAGTTTGAACTAAGTAAAAATTCGAAAGTGGTCCTTGAACAATGCTGAGACATACCCTAGATTCGTCTTTATTACTCATCAATGCAGATGAATACAGACCAGTTCAGTAATACATTTGGGCACAAACTAGTCGCTGAGAAACCTTTCGGGTTCACCTTGAAAATAAAGAAGTTGGATGATAGGATGCCTACTCTAAACAAGCTAGAGTGAAGGGAACTAAATCAAACTCCGGAGGGAAAGTAATTAAGTCGATAAACAGTCGAGCTTGAGAATCATACTCATGAGCTTCTTTGATAGAAAAGCCGATGGAACGGCAGCAGAGACAAAAAAGAGCTCACACAAGTAGAAGGCACGTGCAAACCAGACTCAGACTAGTTTTTTAATACGCGAAAGTATAATGAGGACCATAACACTCGAAGTCCATCGAGTTGTACTCTACACATTTACACTGGGGTCAGAGACGGAAAATATCGCTTTGAGAACTATCCATTCGGAGCGCTTTGAGAGGACCAATCAACGGGCAAGCAGAAGAATGGAGCGGAAGGAAATTCTTGATTTTTGGCTGACGGAAGTAATCGTAACAGCTAAGATTCAGCTAAGATTCAGAGGCAGGTAAGTTGAAGTAGATGGAGAAACTGAAAGGTTTTTTGGAGAAGAGCGGACGTTGAACCGCGGCCACACTACAGATTGTTCTCGATGTCAAGTGCCGAAACTGGATGGAAGGTACTGACCGACATTCGGCTGTCACTTTAAGATCAGTCGCTGGAAGGAAATAGGGAAGTCTGATTGGATAGGATGACTCATATGCCCCCACACCCATAAACAGAACATGAGAACAGGAACCGCATGTAATACAGAGGTTTTTGCACCAAACTCCAGAAAAAAAAAGATTTATGGCTAGGGTAAGGATTGAACTTAAAATTAGGGTTACAGTTAACGTTAATGTAATTTAGGGTTAAGGTTAGTATTAGTGCTCACTGTAAGGTTAGGGTTTAGGATAGTGTTAAGGTAAATAGTAGGGCTAGGGTTTAGGTTTATATTAGGGTTATTGTTCGGGCAGGGACACGGGGATATTTACCATTCGTTAAATTATGTGAAGGGCCACACTTATTCCACATCCGTTCTAAAAGTGGGGAGTTTCGTGAGGACGTCGAATTGCACCACCGTATCTGAAAAGGTATTAAGAATTTCGGCACAGACATTCTCTCAGAGGAAGCAACCACAGAGAAGGCAAGTTTACTTTCCGGACTATGTTGATCGTGTCGTTAACTTTACGATAACCTGTACCAGTGGTGACGAAGGAGGATAAATAAACAATTTTTAGCCTATCCCGGTCGTCAGTCCATTGTACCCAACGCCAATGTTTGAGATCCGAACCGGTATTTCGTTGTTCATTTAACCCGAGGTCCTCCCTCTTATCCGCTAAAGCTCTGTCGACCACTACTGGGAGGAAGGTGCGCTGCTTCAGTTGGGTTGGAGCATGGCATCTTATTTTACCAGTCCTGAAAGGAGCAAGTTATTTAAAACAAATAAAACCAACATGTTTTCACTTGAAGTAATCCCGGGTTATTATTGAACACACGACGAAGCTGGGCACAGATGCGAGTATCAAAATAAATTAAATTTGCGCTTTTAGAGGCCCAGAATACCTAACTCGGTAGTACTAAAGTCAGTACATACAGTTAGGGCATCAAAAGCTAATTTTTTTCAAATACGAAGTAAAAAACTCCAAAAGACAACTTGATTGGTGTTTAAGAGTGAATATAAGTCACATCACAGATTATGCTTGCAAAGCTTTTTAAGTCCGTGCTCAAAATGGCACAACATTAAAGTCAGTACGATCTCCGGATTAAAAAAGTGACCCATATCATGAACTGCGCCGACTTTCCTTAGCAGGACTTGGGACCACACAACTGTCTGTATCATTAAGATTTATCATTTAGTACAATGCAACTGAAAGCGGGTGCATTATTACCTTTAACCACAGGATTCAGCCATGCTGCGACGACCCCAAGAGCCCAAGATCAGTGGTATTATTGTAAATTATCAGTAGGTAGTTGAAGGATATACTGAAATCGATAGCGATTGTAAAAATTGATTGTCATTCCCATGCGAAGTTCTAAAAGCATTCTACGTATTTAGCAACCTCGCTCATATTCGCCCTCAACTGGGTTGAAAGTTCGCAAGAGCTACAGCGACTACTTCAGAAGCAGATCTCGCACCATCCAGTCTAGTGTAGGGAATCAGACGACTTGTACTTTAGCAGTCTAGTTTTTTAAGTGCAAATAACGCAATGTCCCGCCAACCAGACCTGCAAAACGCTTGCATAGACGGCTGTATTGCATCCTCTGGCTCGCCCTTCGCTTCCCCTATGCACTCTCTTGTCCGTCGGTCAGTTGAGTCGAAGGAGGCGGGAGGCAAAGCAGGTAGGGAAGAACGGGTGTCGCGGTCTGCGCGCATGCTCTTCGCGCGTGCGGACGAGCAAGCGAGCGAGCGCAGGTGTGCGCGTAACACTCAGGCACACACACACGCACCGTAATGTTCGTCATCGGCTGGCCGACCGGGCTGCTGTGACCAATGTCCCAGATTATGGACGCACGGACTTCGTACTTTTGCTGCCAAATGCGTACATGAAACGCGGCAGCAACCGCTAGTGCAAGCCGCCGCCGCGCCACCACCGCCATACCCGCAAGAACCAATCAAGGCTGAACTTGGCTCGTGCCTAAATCCTGGTCAACCAACCGGAGCGCGCCCGGCAATGTACTATATCGGTTACGGCTGTGACCTCGAGAGTGAAAGAGAGCTCGCTTTTTCTCTCTCCAAGGCCGCGCAGCCTCTAGATGCAATGCTGCTGTATCGAGAAGCAGGCTTACCTTGAAAGCAGGCGTGGTGTGTGCACAGGCCAGTAATAGGAAGGTAGTTGAGAGATAACTATTTTTGGGTCGACGTTGCCTGCTGCCAGTCACGCAGCTATGAGCGCACCAGCACTAAAACAAGAGAAGTCTACTTGCGACTGCCCCCGCATCGAGTGTGTGCAGGTGGGCAAGACACATAGAACGCAAGAATTAGCCATGGAAAGGGTAGAGGGATAAAGGAAGGAGATATAGGTATAAGAGGGGAACTCCCCGAATTGCCCCACAGAAAGGAAGACCTGTGATTCCCTTTTGACTTAGAGCTCGCTTAGTCGCCAGCATAAAGCCATGTAACTGGTAATCTATAATTGCTACTGACGGTAACGGTGGCTTATGTACGGAAAGCCAGAAATCCCGGGCGGCGGGACCGGTGGTAATAGCGGATAAGAGGGAGGTACAGTACTCCTTCTACTGCAATTTTCCGTATTCGTTCATGGTCAACTACAGATAGATATTGTCTGGACATCTTTCTCGTATGGCGTGACAGAGAAAAATGATAACCTGTCGCGGCTTTTCGAATATATGATTGATTAAAGTCCCAATTGTCAGTGTGGCAAAGCAAAGTACACTCACACAAGTTTATTGCCTGTATTCACCAGATTTTCATGAACGCAAAATCAAATTTTCCGTTCTCTAAAAGGATATGTCTAACATTTTCCAGCTTATTTTCATATTCGTTTATAGTAGAACGCACACAAACATGAGGGCTTTGTCCGGAAGGTGCAATAGCATAGGAAAACACCTGGACATTAAGAAACGTTTGATTTGGCCCCATTTTGCCCAGTTTTGCCCTCAATAAACAGATCTGAAAGGAACTCTTATTTAGTAAAATACTTTTTCACCTCAAATCAGTACAACAAACAAAATGAACAACCTCAAATGTGTGCCATACTACCATCTTAAATTTCGAGCGGGGACATTTTATGAGGTAGGCAATCTACTGTAGATCTGAGAATTTGAACTGGGTCAGTTATAATAGGGCACTTTTGACAAAAATACTGCCACTTAAGCCATGACTTCACGTTCGGTCAGCCTTGGTCAGCCCAATGTGTGTTTTGTGTGGAGTGGCTGACTGGCGGAATGAGAGTCAAGTTGCAATGGCTCCTTCTTAATGTGGCCTTTATGGCACTCCCACTCCGTGGGATCCGAGCCAGGTGTGGTGGCACGCCCATGGGCGGCTCCGGCCGCGCCAGCCACATGCACCCTATCCCATCTCCGGTCTTCTTGACTCTGTCTTGACACCGGGCTCAGGTGGGGGAGGAGGAGAGAATGCGGTAGCTGCAGCGCAAGGCTACTATCACTTCAAAACTAATTCACGCGCAAGTCACCGTTCCTGCACCACCTGGTGTGGAGCATACGGTGGACCTCGTCGAAATCGACGGTCGAACTGTCACGGGTTGGACAGTACAGCAAAACAGGAGCCTGGGGTTTCTTGGTGCTGAACATGACCTTCATGACCCTACTGACAAAAACCGGGACACTGGGACGACAATTTTTAGTTCACTTGCCTTCATCAATTAACCCCAGCCCGCTTCAAGTCAGGAAGACCCCACACCTGAACTCTGTCCCCAAGGCCGACCGAATGTGAAGTCATGGCTTAAGTGGCGTACACTAAAACGTATCAATATATACCCATTGAGACCATTCGCGTGGAACATCTGTCGATCTTCTACAAAAAAGTTACTCAAGAAAAAGATGCAGGAATTTGAACTGCACCGGGCAAATTCCACAAGCAAGCCGTTTTTCCCTAGGAAACTTAATATAGGACGTTTTTTATTCGCTACGAGGTACATTGATTACAGGCCCTCATCCTGGAGCAGTATTTGCTTCTGCGGTGAGGTCTTCTTTTTAGATAAGCCTGCAAAGTTGACGCAGATGGTCATATGTGGGAAAAACTTCCCCGAGAGCACACTATATAGACAGCATCTTTCAAGAACTACGAACACCTGATGGTTTGGATGGCCATCCAATTTGGAGAGCGACCAATCTGGCAGTCAACAACGGAGACTATTGATAGCAAGGGGTTCCTCGACATTTTAAATGATGCCTTCGGCTATACCGGCATCCACAGACGCAGAATGGACACGAAAATTTTACAGGATAATGTTCCAATTCATCACTCTAAAGAAGTTTTAATTTGATTACGTTTACAACTATAATCTAATTTTTTAGACAACAGCCAACATCTGCGCGCGTGGCCTGCGATCTATTTCTATTCCCGCGAACAGTCCAGACCTGTATCCGATCGAAAATCTTTTTGCAATTATCAAAAGCAATTGGAACCATGCAAATAAAAGTTTTTAATGCAAGAAATACTTGATTTCGTGCTACGTACTCACATTGAACAAACTACTATGAACAACCTGGCAATCTGCATGTCTGACAGACTTTATGCTGTCCAAAATGTAAACGGACAGTTTACCAAGTACTGATATTGTGCATTTGTTACCATTCTGTATTATTTTCTCGTGTTTATACGCCCCACTTCCTTATGCACATTTATATTTAGCTTTATTTGGTTTATTTATAATAGATATGTACGTTATCTTAAATGCGGGTTTTTAGAGAAAGTAATTATTTTTAAACTGGTAAAAATTAAATTACAAAATAATAAATACTTTTTTTAAAGAACTATCGTTTCTTTGCTGCTGTAAAAATTTGGGGACAAAGCCTGGAAATTCATGAGATTTTATGAGATAGGGCATCCACTGTTTGTGGTCGGAGTTGAGGCATGCCTATGAATCCCGGTAAAAAGGTGAATAATGTTTCCTTCCAGCCACCTTTGTATTGTTCGTTAGGATTTCCTGATTCGATAACTGGGGCGGAGATCTGCTACTGATGCAGAGGAGGATCTAATATATAATTCCAATGATCGAACCCAAACCAAGGCTCTCTGTAATACGGGACAGGTGGTAAGAAGAGGTTTTACGACGCTAGACCAAAAACTCTGTGAAGGACTGACTAAAGATAACAACGGGGCCCATAAATTTTGTTCAATACTCTAAAAAGGCCTAAAAAATAGTGCTCAACTCAAAAAGTGATGTATAAGTAGACATTAAACGGACTGAAAACATGGAAACTGGACGTAAGCGTTAGGGACTGGAAGGCAGCCAATTGCTGAACGTAGGAGAAAATTGTCCTAACACCAACCTAAAGCCCTAAACATAACCCGATGGAAAAACCCTAACACTAAATCTTAACCGTAACCCTTAAGCCCTATCCATAACCCTAACCCTAAGTCCTAAAACTAAGCCCAAACCCTAAGTTTTAATCCAAAGCCATAACCTGAACCCCTTAAAGCATAAGCCTAACAGGAAAATTTTATTCCATACCCCTTATTCACAAACCTAAGCCTTATTCCATAACCCCATCTTCTAACCCTAGCTCTAACGCCTAAACGAAGTCCTAACATTTAGATTAGCTCTAAAACCAGTCCTAATGGTAAACCTCAATCCAAACTTTACCAACTAAACCAATGGAAGCCTAAGTAGAACATTCCCACAAAAAGAAAATTATGGGACTTACATATTAGATCTTCACCCTAATGTGACATTATGTTTTGGACGTGTATAAAGCTTGATGATTTGTCTCCTTCGTTTGCCACATCATAAGAACGCGCATTTTCAATTCTAAGTCATACTCTTGACTTATTCAAATTTAAAAGCGAGCATTAACCTCTGTGCACGCCATGACGGCTGACGATGTCTCGGTTAACCCCTTTCGAATCACTATGAGACCGCCAGTTATTCCGAAATCTCAGCAGTTTTCTCGAGTGTCTTTTTTTATCTCACCTTAAAAAAGGTGTCTGCGGATGTCCCAAAACTGTGCCCTGCACTTTTCAAAGGCTCCAGCTCATCGGACAAGCGCAGGTGTGCAACTCTCGATCACCCGATGACTCTGTTACTGCCTGCCCGCCTCTATTAGAAGTCGGGTTGGAAGCACGATTGAACTTGCGCGATTTGTCGGTGGGAGACTCATTAGACAACTGGCTGCTTGTCTGGGTACGCATAGGTGCTTTTGATTTGTGCTTACCGGGTGGTCCTCTGTTACTGGCTTCCACCCTCATTTTCAACGAAGGGGGAGGCGTGGGAGTGTGTAGACAGTCCATTTTCCAGATGTATTATAGTTAAATGGTGTCCAAGTGTCACTGCTTGAAGTTTGTAGTGCTCCTACGCGTTCGGTGTTCTGCGGGTCATGTGACTTCAGCTAACTGCAATGGAAGTATTGTTGTAGTAAACAAGTTGATGAAGACGCTACGCCTACCACGAACGTGCTGCAGCTTATTTAGTGTACCATCTTAGGCATGCAGCTAGAACAGCGGCGGAAAATGGCATTCTTTCTAGGCAGGATGCCACTACTGACAAATAAAAGGGGGACTTGAATGACCATTTATGGCTTTGTAGCCGTCATCAGTCATACCCAATCCCAAGTGTGCCGCACCTGGGATCGCTGGCCTAAAATCGAACGCTCTACTAATAATCCACGGGTCCGTTGCACTATCGGTTGTGATCGGGAATATGACAAGATCAAAATATGTGAACCCACTCAGGTAGCAAAGGATACGTCAGCGTGTAATCTACGACCGTACTATATACGAAGTTTACCCTTACTGTATCCATTGTGCTCGTTTAGGTTAGCATCCTTTGCCGGGTTAGTAGGGTCAAACGCTATATTTCGTTGGCCGTAGTAGGACAGTGTTATTGGGTCAAATGGCAACTTTCCAGGCGTCGACTATAAGGACGCAACATTAGGTTAAAAACACCTCAGTTTTACGGTGGTACAGAAAGATTGCGCAGAGCTGGCCTCAGTCTTGCTCATGTCGAGGGTTTCTTAAAAAGTTAGTTCAGCTAGGAATGTCAGCGCACATGGTGGTCTACGTGACATAGTCACTGGATCTCGCAAGCTGCACGTGTCGGGGCAACAAACTAATGTGCAAACCTACTGACCCGACAACTAATGATAACCCTAACGAAAATAATGAATAGCGTTTGGATTAGGTAGGCTCTCTCCTTTTTCTTCATTTAGCTCCACCCAAAAAAACCCTATTATCAGCGGTCCCGCATTACTCGATGACCTATTCTTTGTTCCCTAAGTGGAGTCGCATATTGTGTTTGTGCTTGGAAAAGCTTTATGACACCTAAATATACCCTTCCCTTGTGCATGAACTTTTAAGAAGGCATAGTGTGCTACCAAATGAGTATAAAAAGACTATTTTACGTGCGTTTTTTTTATAAAATACCTTTGAATTCATAAGGACATTGAAAATAAATAGAAGCAATGCATAAGTAGCCATTCTTTAGCTAGTGTGGTTTTTTCAGGCACACGAAAAGACGTGCGTTTAAAGGTTGGCATCCTGACCTCTCTGCAATACCTTGGGACTAGGCTACAACCACACTTAAGTAACCCTTCCTGATCGTTAACGTATTTTAGAATTTCGGTTCACATTTCATGAGATTGGTCACTGACTGTACCTTTACGACCGTTGGACTCTGCACCCTTCCAAGCTCTCCCCAGCCTTGCCTAGGGTTTTAAGATTACACATGTTACAGCATATTCTCCAGATATTTCATACATGCCAGGATACCGGCTTTTGAATGTACGTGTTTATAGCCACCTGCAAAAATGCACCTTTGGTAAAAACATGCATGCATAATTAGTATGCATTTTCCGATTGATTTTTGGTGCATTTTATCAACAACGTGCATAAAAATGTTTTTTCTTGCAGGTGTTTGGTAGCAAACCGTCCATTCTTCAAATTTATTCTCAAAGGAAGGCAGTATTGAGATTTTAAAAAGTCTTATTTTAAGGTTTTTAAGACCGTACAATTTTCATTCAAATGGCATCGTATGTGTACGTTTATTAATGTCGCTCTTAGAGTACAAACCTAGTCCACATCCGTTCCAAAATCGTATAAGGACTGTATTATATCTGCTTAATGGTATGCAGGAATATATAATATTTCCTATGCTGAAGGCATACTGATTTTAGACCGAAAACCTTAAAAGCAAATGCAACGACAGATATGGCTTAAAATTATTTAGGAATGAAAAAGGCAAGAATGAAATATGCAACCACACTCAGGGACAAAAAGATGGGATATGCGCTAACCTAACCCTAACTCTATCCATTGTCTTCGTCAGGGTTAGCATTCGTTGCCAGGCCAGCAGAGTTACACAATATTTAGTTGGCCGTCGGATCAAATGGCAACTTTCCAAGCGGCGACTGTTAGGACGCGCTGAGCCGGCCTCATTCTAGCTGCCGTCAAGGGTCCGTAAAAATTGGGTCAGGTCGACCATTGGTCGGCGTGATGTAAAGCCTAAGGTTATCGCAAGCCGCACACGTGTCGGGGCAACGTTTGCTAGCCCCAGTGAGCACAGTGGAGGGGCGCTCTCTTTCCTTAATTTATCTCCATCCACAAAACCCCTATTACCAGCGGTCCCGCATTACTCGATGACCTATTGTTAGTTCCCTGAGTGGAGTCGCATATTGCGATCTTTCCGGAAATATTAATTATACTGAAACGGAGCTCATCGATCATGTTACGGTGCAGGCTCTTCCCGTTGTGCATATCTTGTAATCTGCTCAGGGAGTGCCACTCCATCAGACCATTCATACTATGTTCCGGATGAGGAAGCCACCAAACCTCGAAGTGCGGCTTCCACTCCTACCAGCGCTGCAGTATGTCAGCATCGGTGAATACACGCTGTCTGGAGAAGCCCTCAGACGACAGTGAACTGTCAAACATGTCTTCTCGTCCGAAAATGAGAGGCGAGTAAATTTTAAAATGACCCTCTAAGGCCTGGCCCTCAGAAAAAGTAGTTCGGCCGCAGTGATCTCTAGCAGTTCACTTGAGCTAACTGACTAGATGAAGAATACTATAAAGTAACCAGTCGTCCGCATACTTGCAGGATACGTGCTTCCCGTAAAAATAGCAATAACTGCATACTGGCGGCTAACTATGCTGTCAAGGCCAAAATTAATCATGCCAGACGACTGGGTTACAGTTGGAAATGGTGACATGAGTCTGAACTTACTTTTTAGATGACGCCTTAGGTGTTTGGAATTTTGTCCGAACCACTTTGTTTTCTGACCCATTCTCGTCACCGATGCTGCCAGACAAGTGTGCACCAGAACTTGAAAGTGGGTCTGAGTGCCGAAGAGGTCGAACGGTTTAAAAACAGGTTCTATCTACATTCTAAAGTCGAGGAACGATGGCGAGGTGCTGGCTCTTCCGACGTAAACATATCAGGGGGCTCTAAAAGTTACTAAAAGTCAACAAAGGGCACCTTACGTTGAGCGTAGGGAAATAAAAACTGCGATTCCAAAGACTTAAATTCGGGGGTGAGGTTTCAACCTACTGATGTGTTCATTTCACGCTGGCGCCACGGTTTTATCCGACTTCTGCTACTGATACACAGGGTGCTCCATTCGTGTTGTTATAAGTTGAAGGCACGGACCCAGTTGGGTGGCCATTCGGGATTGTGTGGATATTACTTAACAGAATTTTACTGACTGGGAGCCTGCTTGAATTGAAACTTTGTGGGTTTTGCAGAGAGGGGATTTCGTATACGGTTGCATATGTTCGAATGATGACCAGTAGCCTGTCCTGGGAGTGACTGACGATATCCCCGTGAGGTACTGTAGGAGACAACAAAAGAAGGGTAGGACACGTGAATAGGTGCTGCATCTCGTAATACGGGTGGCTTTGCGATAAATTCGAGGGCGAGAAAGGTAGGTTTGGGGTTAATTTTAGGGGGAAGGTTTGAGTTACGTTTGGGGTGAGTATCAGAGTTAATATTAGGAAATGCGAATAAGATCCCTTCCTGTAATTTAGCGCAAGACCACCTGCATTATCGGTGAGGGCTGTTCCTACTTTCATATCTTACCAAAATAGTCCTCTACTGCCCATTCACTCAGTCGCCAACATTTTATTCGAGTCCAATGTAGGCAATATGAAATGCAAACAGGAATGGTCACACATCGGTATATTGGCTTTCCGCGGCAAACAAGCTCCGTATCGGTGGCAAAGGTCACGAACAGGCAACCAATTACCAGACCGAAGTCGGCCAAGTTATAATTGCAGAGAGGAGAGACGACAGGAAATATGGGTAGACGGATACAGTCTGTTTCGGGCTAATTTGGCCTGGTAATTGGTTGTCTGATCGTGACCTTTGCCACCCATACGGAGATTGTTTGATTCGTGAAGCCAGTAGATTGGCTTGCACCTAGCCCTGTTTACATGAATACCCGATCTGCCGCGACTGTGAATGACGGGTGGCTAGGCCCTGTTGAACTTCGGTTCGATGAAGGGCTTATGACCCATCTGCTAGACGTAGTGTGTGGACTGTCTGCACCGTACTCTAGCGCATTTTTGTGTTTCCAGTCCCAGCTGGTACTCAGGGTTATGATTGGCTAAATGAAAGCAGAATACACCCGAAACAGACTGTATCAATCTACCCATATTTTCTGTCATCTCTCCTCTCTGCAAAATGAAATATTTTTGCTGCCGCCAGCGACCAGCATCCTGGATATCGAAGGGTTCTGACATCGAAGAGGGACGGACAGTCTGACTTCGTTCACACTCTCCCCTCTCACCAGTTTCCAGACCACCAACAAAGGGGCAGTACCTGACACAAAGCTGGTGCCACTGGCTCACTAATGCCGAGGGGGTTTGCGTCCCATTACTGGGCCGGACATTCGCCTCACCTGTAACGGCTCAGGTGAGAGTTGTGTTTGACCAACACGGGACCCAGATCGGGATGTGGCACGCGTTAATCGGGCTGTGCACTCATAAAAAGGCCACAAATGACGTGGATCTGCTGGCACGCCTAGGCGCAGGCTCATGTCATGGCAGCCACCTGCGCTTGATCTCACATTCGGTCTTCTGTACTCCGTAATAACACCGAGCCGAGGGTGGGGGGAGAGAAGCGAGAGCGTGGCAGATGCTGCGCAAGTCTACTTTCACGCAGAGTTCGACCGTAGTAGTCCGACTATGTCCACCGTATGCTCCACAGCATGGTAGTGCAGGGATGGCGACTTGCGCGTGGATTAGCTCTAAGTGATTCAGTTACCACACTCTCTTCCCTTACCAGCCGGTGTCAAGACAGAGTCAAGAAGACAGGAGGCGGGATCAAGCGCAGGTGGCTGGCGCGGCCGGAGACGCTCTTGACCGGTTCGTCACAACTGAATCTGATCCCACGGAGTGAGAGTGTCATAAATGGCAAGAGTGCGGCGTGAGCCTGCATCAACACGTGCTACCACGCTCCCATGTTCAGCATTTATTATGGGAGTTAAACCCAGATAACGTCTGTCATGCCCTGATCTGGCCCCCTTGTTGGTCCAGCGTATCTACCACGTGGCCCGTTTAGGGGGCAGAAGTCTACTATCACTATAAACTACGCACGCGACAGTCCGCGTCCCATCACACTAGGCCTTGAGGGACTCAGTGGACATCGTCAGAACCGACTGTCAACCTATCAATAGCATTATGCCCTAACTGAGTGAAGTAGACGGGTAGCATTCGTGCACGGACAACATGAAACAGGCTGAATTAGCCAGTATGTATTTCCATACAAACAATTAAGCTTCTATTCATAATCAACACATCACAGACACAGTTTCGGAGTCGAGGATGCAGTCGCTAAGATTCTAGGTATGGCCGCACTCTTCAGACGAAGATACCGGAAGGAGGAATTTGTTGTACACAGAGTTATGAACTGTAGTCTCAGACAGCAGTGACCGCTGCTGACCATGGTAAGGCATGTCTAACTGGGATTGACTCGGACGGCAACTGAGTTTGTGGGTTTTTGAGGGCAAGTACGAGGCTCTCGCCCACGCGTCTTTGCGGCAAATGAGGTCGCGGCGGCTGTGCTTGTCTAGACTTCTGTATTGCGGTCAGTCAAGACAGTAGGTCAGATCGTAAGGTCAGCACGTCTCGGAGAGACCTCAGTGAGGTGGACGCTCTTGCTGTGCCGTTCTAGGGGCCAGCCTCAGGGGGTGGGTTGTACTGAAATTGAAAGTGACTGCAAGCCGGTGCAAAAAGCCATCCGCGCGTGGACCATCTATAATTGGCCCCACGTCTTTCGTCAACGCTGATCATGGTACAGTGGCAAGAGCCTGTCAAGACGACTGGTGAAGAAGAGGGAGGATGCAGTGACTGGATTGGAATAAACCTCCGCCTGCGCGTGTGACTGTCTCTGCTGATGATTTCGATTGAGTATCTGAAATGTCAGTCCAATTAACTTCTCGTTCCAGTAATCGCAGTTGTTTCCTTCTTTTTCTGAACAACTGTTTCCTCCCTATTGTTCAGTTAATCCGCAATCGAATTCGCCTGCCTGTGTACGTTCCGTATACCTTCGTGGAGTCATGTGTGGTAGTTAAGGCCGATGTGCAGCTTTTAAGTTAACGTGAATCTTATTTGGTCGCAGTGACTAAATTTCTCTGTGACTCTATATGACCACAATCAATGAATAGTTATGAACTCTCCTAATGGTTGGACGAGAAACACTTAGCCCGTCTTGTTCGCACCTCCGTTTCACCCCGATGTATCATGAACCTCTGGCTCTATAGTAGGACATTGGACCTTGCTTCTGCAGTAAGCTACCGTTTCCGCGTGAAGTAACGAGTCATTTGGGTCTGGGCTGGTGATACACTTAACTAACGATGTAAAATAAGAAAGCAGTGGTCAGCACAGTCTTTCCGGAGTTTTCCATACTACTTATCGACATGAAGTCGAATAAACAATCCGCCTGATCACCGGTAAATTTCTGGGAGCTCAGATAACTCGAGCCTGGCTGGAAAAGGCTGGAGAGGAGGAGGAGGAGGATGAGGAGGAGGAGGATGAGGAGGAGGAGTACCAAGGGAAGTGATCGCATTCACTGCAGGGGTAACGGTGGCTAGTCTGCCCGCTCCCTGCGGGCAGAAGAATAAAACTTGATTTTCCTCAAACTATCGACGTCAGTTGATGAGGACCGGTCCAACTGACTGTCATTGTCCCCCAGTCTCTCACTTCCCGAACCACCCTGTCTCCTTTACGTCTTCCAACGCTGTGAGGTAGACGTGCATCTACAAAGAATCCATTGGCGGTGTGACCAAACAGCTGAGAGCACAAAGTAAACCGCGGTTTCTGCCACCAAGACAACAGTCATATCGGTTTGGCACACTCGCGGTCTGACCGATGGAGAACAGACTCACCCGACCGCTACGTGACTACAAAGGTATATGCCACAGAGCCGAGTACATGTATACGAAGGCAGAGAGATGGTACCGTTGAAAAAAGTACTCACAACAGTTTGTGGCGGCAAACTGACGACCGTGGATTCCAGTAGACCTTTGACTTTCAGAAGGGCATGCACTAGCGTCATGCTCGCACGTGAGGCTCCAACGTGATGAGCATACTGCATTTCTCTCTTCGAGGTGAAATTAAACTTAGTCATTTGTGAGGTTAATGAGATGTGTCGAAGTAAGTTAAATGCCCCACAAATTCCCAGAAGGTCGTGCACTGTTTGTTTGGGCGTATATGTGGGTTATCTCAGGTGCGTAGTATGTAGGCCCGGGGGCTTTCACGCGAAGTCAGCAGCCATGCCAAATCTCATTCATCAGGCGACTGACTTTGACCATCCGCTAGTTTACAATGGAGGGTGGAGTGAGGTCTATCCAGATTATATTAATGCTCTTAGTGCTCACTAGAAGCGATAAACTGCGCCTAAAATTTACCACGCAGAGTCCACAGTAGTTGATTGGAAGGTTGCCACCGGCCAGACTAATGGGTTCTTACTTAGGACTTAGAGTCAGATCACAATTCTCACATCCAAGGTGGTCCTTGTAGTGCTTTCACTTTCTTGACCTACAAGATTCCGTAAATGAGGCCTGTCACAAGTGGAGTTAGTAGCCAACGCGGATGTAACACGCTTAGACGGACTTCTTAATTCCGTCATTTTCAGGTCATTTTTACTCCTTCCTGTCACCGGAAGGTTACGAATGTGAGAGGACGGAGAGCGAGGTAGATGAAGCTAATGTCCGCTTCTTCGTATACAGATACGCGTAAGCGTAATCACTGAGCTCCACTCTTGGCGCTGCGATCAAACCGTCGTATGGGAGTTCCCGCGATCGGCAACCACCTCGATGAACTGTCAGTCGCATCAACCGCCTAGCTGCAATACGTCACCATACTGGTCTGACCCTAACGGAAATCCAGCCATCCTGGTGGCCCCACAGCTTCGTGCTTACCACATGCGCCGCACGTAGCGGCCGGCCTTGACGCATGGGCGAAGGCAGATGAGGCCAGCCGAGTTTTCTCTTAATAGCCGGCTTAGCTGTAGACGGGCAATCGGCCGGATTGTGACCCACGCTTGGTCTCCCGTATCTAATCATCGGTCAGATTCATCTTGTCACGTCATTGGATCTCGGTGAGTGCGAGAAGGGAGTGAGACTGACACAAGGAGAGTCCTTCTCACTGTAATTAAATTCACTCACAAGCGGTCGCTGCCCCTGCGTGCAAGAACTAGCGAACAGTGTCGTGTTCGATGGGTCCCTGAATGGGGGAGGGGCAGTCTAACGTCACACTTAGATCGCAAACAAAAATTATATTGTCGGATAGTTGCAGGAGAAGGCTTCGAGGTGAGGATTACTTATATTGCTCCCTAAACAGGACACAGAACTAGGAACGTCCCACCCAAGTAAGAAAGATGGCCCTGCGAATAATTCCAGGAGGTTTAACTATTCCTCTGTCCTAACCCTAACACACGACCTAAAATGAACCTAAACCGTAGCCCTAAACTTAATCCTAGTCCTACCCTAAAGCCTAAGTGGACAGGTAAAACGAACCCTAAAACTAACTCTAACTTGTCTTACAGTTAATCCTAATGTGAACCTTGAACCCAACCTAAACTGAATCCTAACCCTAACCATAAACCTAATCCGATTTTTCCTGGAATTTGGCGCAAACACATCTTTAGTGTGGGTGATTCCGTTCCTGTGCCCTGTTTAGGGGGTCATATAAGTCCTCCTCATGGACTTGGATTCATGTGCGAGAATTTGCATGAAATCCGTGGTTACCCGCCACAATTGACCAAAAATTCAGTGGAAATTCCTAACTCTTGTGTCGATGAGATGAGAGGAGAAGTCAGACAAGTTCTGAGCGAATTTGTACCAACTTGGTCGGTCAGTTCTGGATTGGGCAGTTACAAAAAAGACCTGATTTTGTCCTCGGAACCGTGGGCTAGGTAGTGGTCATTCAATCGTGATGTTGTCCTACGTAAAACTTGTTTTTTTCATAGGATATAAACCGGCCGTGTCGTGTCATGTCATGTATAGGGTCCATATGTAATGCCATCCATCGTGCATAATCCTACTAACAGCATTCTTGATATCGTCATGTTATTGGACCGTGGAAAGAGCGAGATAGAGCTTTCACTCAAGTAAAAACCATTTTCCTAAAAATCCTTCCATTCAGCCGCATACTCACATCTTGCATACTTTCACATCGCATACTTTCAGATCGCATACTTTCGCATCTTGAAATGACTGATTACTTAAACTCTACACAATCAGGTTAGTTATTCTCTGTAAAGCAGTAAATCAGGGGAACTTCAATAGCATTTGAGTGTGTAAAGATACTTACTGTACACCTTGCTAGGGAATAAACTAGGCAGCATGGCTTTTAACTTGCTTGCTTGCCAACTCTACACAGCTTATTATGGTCGGAAGATGTTCCAGTTGCACAATTTCACCGAAATAAATATTTTGCAGTTTGTTCCTTCAATGCAGTTGTGGTTCTGAGCTCCTTGCACTCAACTCTAACTAGGACTGGTTTACTCTGAAACAGAGAAAACACCTATGAATTTGACAATGACCAGGGAGTCATAAGCTGAGTAACATTACCGTTAAAGGCAAGGGAGATGGGACTGGTCATTTATGGCGTATTAGCCATCATCAGCCAACCATACCCAACCAACGCAGTGAATCATCATCATCATCATCATCATCATCATCCTTATCCTCATCATCATCATCATCATCAACATCAACATCATCATCATCATCATCATCATCATCATCATCATCATCATCATCATCATCATCATCATCATCATCATCATCATCATCATCATCATCATCATCATCATCATCATCATCATCATCATCATCATCATCATCATCATCATCATCATCATCATCATCATCATCATCATCATCATCATCATCATCATCATCATCATCATCATCATCATCATCATCATCATCATCATCATCAACGACCTCATCCTCATCATCATCCTCATCATCATCCATCATCATCATCATCATCATCATCATCATCATCATCATCATCATCATCATCATCATCATCATATCATCATCATCATCATCATCATCATCATCATCATCATCATCATCATCATCATCATCACTCATCATCATCCTCCTCCCCATCATCCTCATCATCATCATCATCATCATCATCATCATCATCATCATCATCATCATCATCATCATCATCATCATCATCATCATCATCATCATCATCATCATCATCATCATCATCATCATCATCATCATCATCATCATCATCATCATCATCATCATCATCATCATCATCATCATCATCATCATCATCATCATCATCATCATCATCATCATCATCATCATCATCATCATCATCATCATCATCATCATCATCATCATCATCATCATCATCATCATCATCATCCATCATCATCATCATCATCATCATCATCATCATCATCACATCATCATCATCATCATCATCATCATCATCATCATCATCACCATCATCATCACATCATCATCATCATCATCATCATCATCATCATCATCATCATCACATCATCATCATCATCATCATCATCATCATCATCATCACCATCATCAGCATAATAATAATAATAATCATCATCATCATCGTCATAATCATCATCCTAATCATCATCATCATCAACATTATCACAATGATAATCATCATCATCAGCACAACCACCGCCACAGGGAATCGACCGAGAGAACTTTATCTTCATTGTTAGAGGGAAACGAGGGAACTTTCGACACCTAGCAATTGCATTTATCCCTTCAAAACGGGAATGCAGCCCCTTCCATCGAAGTGGGGAGGCTTCCAACAGGTGCGTGCGATGCACAGTTCCGGACGCAATGTTTTTATAAGAACTCGTATGGATGTGTGCAGTCGGGATAAAGCAACCACAGACGTCCACTAGAGAACATATGTGACGGAAGTCGAACGCAGCGGTTGACCAAAATCTGTAGCGACTGACACGTACGTTGCTGCGGCGTGTGACTGAACAACCATGCACGTGCACCTGGTTAGACTATGGTGATAGTTATTACAGCATAATGGCGTCAACAACAGGACAAAAAACATCTTGTCACGGGACTGATGACCTGTTAATCACGCATTGACCCGACAACCCCGGTTGGTATTACACTCGTGTCACTTAACCCAGTTTCCATCACAGCGCCAGTGAGACCGGCATCTGTACGTGCTTACACTAGTGAACAGGCTCGATGTTTACCTCGGTGTGACATGTCGAGAGGTGAACAGACTTCGGTTAACCCACAAACAAGTGTGTATGCCGAGGCGTTTGACCTGTAGTCGACCGGTGACTGAACCGGGGTCAATCCCGATTAGTGTCGGCTGTCAGAACGACCGAGTTGGGAGGGGGGCTAAAATATGAGCTGCACAGGTTGCTATTATGAAACAGAATGACACCGCTAGGTCGCTGGTGGTGAATATCTCTCTCTCTCTCTCTCTCTCTCTCTCTCTCTCTCTCTCATCTCTCTCGATCTGGCAGCAGACGGCCAAGCATGCCAGAATTTGGTGCAGAACAAGAGGGTCATAATCCATCGTCCCAATTTGTCAGAACTTAAATGCCTCCAAAACTTTTATTTGGATAAATATATATGACCTTAGAGTTAAAAACAACTACAATAAATGTTCTGCCTAAGGGCATGGTGGAGGGTGTGTAGGAGTCGAAAGTTGGGTATTTTAAACGGCCTAAAGCCAGTAGACGACACCTCCGGTAGGTGCCATATATGGGGGTGGGAATTCTGCAAAATGGCCTGATATCGTACATAGGGCTGACCAGAAAACTGTTAAACTGCCACTCAGAACTCATTTTTGGTAAGGATTACGCATACGAGTCCCTAATCAGGACACGAGACTAGGAACGCCCGCTCGAGTAATAAAGGTGTCCAAGGAGGGGTAAATATTCATCTGTCCAAACCCTTACACTAGCCCTACCATCAGCCTTAACCGACGTCCTAATCTTATCACTAGCCCACTCTAAATCCTAACCCTACAGTGAACACGACTTCTAACCCTATCCACAAACTTAAACCTATTTTCCCTGGAATTTGGCAAAGATGTCTGTGTTAGAGGCGGTTCCTACTCTCATTTCTTTCTTAGGGGATCATATCATCCTTATCACATTTTTTGCTGGACGCGAACGAATCGTCGACTTCCCGATGTTGTATTGGATGCTTTGTCAGCTTACCCGCAGTCCTGAGAGAGCTGCGTCCACTTCTCACAAGTTCCTTTTTTCGTAAACGCAAGGCAAGTCTGTAACTTATTTCGATTGCATGGTGTGCTGAAACTGTAAGACAGGAAATCCGGTCAGTGGTTCGATTTCGTCTGGCTACACGAGTTTCTTGAATGAATATGGAACTTTTCTGCCGCGCAATTTGTCCCAAACAAATTTTGCGGACACTAAGTCCATGGTATAGCTAGTAAATTGCTCATTAAAGAGTTTTAAACTCAGTGATCTACATCCAGGGATCTACTGATGCCAAAATTCCATGTTGAAGTGGAAAGACGAGTTACTACCACAGTAGTGAAAACGCTACCTTCTTGATGATATGGGCTCATCGCCAAAAACTGAAACGAAAAGGAAGAGGGCTTTTTAGAACAGACTATGGGGTTTCGGGAGATCTCCAAGGGCAAAAAACGGAATACTGGTGAACGGACGCTCACCTATCAATTACGGATGAAGCGCCTCCCGTTCTGCCTTGGGACTCACTCTTGAGCCCCGTCAATAGTCGCACAGCGGCTAGTATTATGGGTAGAAGGACATTGCCGAAAAATATAAGGGAGACTGGAATTACCATTTCTGGCTTATTAGCCATCATCAGCCAGCCATACCAAACTCTAGGTGTTGCACCAACCAAACCTAGAACCCGTGATTTGTTGATAAGACGCCCATCGCCCTAACCCATTGCACCACGGTCTCATTGTCTTACCGGTTTCGATCAGAAGTATTAACCTTATTGCATGGACGATCACGAATCGATTACGGGCTCGTTCATCCCGTTCTGCCTGGAGCTCACTGTCAAACCCCACCAGTAGCCGCATGTCGGCTAGTATCATAGTATTATTGTAATATTATAGGCGCAGTGGATTAGAGTGTTGAAATTCCAATCAACAGGCTGCGAGTTTGAACCTCGGGAAGTGCACCACCTGGGCTTGGGTATGATTGGCTAATGACTAAGAAGCCAGACGTGGCTATTCCAGTCTACCTTGTATTTGTAAGGAATGCTCTTTTGCCTATAAAACTGTATACTGCCTGCGGGGCCTATACACAGAACAGACCAACCGGCACCTTTCAGTAAACTACGCCATCCCTTAAGAGTAAAAGGCACAGACGGAGACGCAAAAGCTAGTGCTTGTGTGTGCCTCAATAAGAGGTCAAGCAGTGAATTCTTGTGCCTGTTGTGTGGGTTATACCGTCAGTTGACAATTGGCTGCACTCCAGTCACTGACCCGTATCTTCCGGTGGCCAGAAAGCTGTTTCGGCAATTGCAGCCGGCCAGGCGTCAAACAGACTCCGGACAGATGAGCTCAGACAGAAGCAAGCCCAGCAGGCGGCAAAATTACGGCTGCCACCCTCACCCCTTCCCCCTCCCCCCGCTCTCCATTCCAATCTCCATTCTAACGCAGTTCGCAGAATGCGGGCTGGCAACGGCGTGGGCCTCGGTGAGCCAAAGCGCGCGATTCTAACGAGTTTGTGCATCCGTTGTCGGCTCAGAGTCCGGCTGTCAAGCCAGCAGTGACAGCTTCTTCCTGGTAGTCAACATGCTGGTCTCGGTAATTGCCATCTGGAAAAAAGACGATCTCTGTGCGCTTGGGAAACAGGACAACAATTGCCTGAAACATCGGGAGTGGACCACTTGATCTACCGGAAGTACAGCCGCCTTTTGTTCTGCCGCAAAATCTCTGCCAAAGAGCGGTCGACCATCAAAAAGAATGAAATGTCCGAACATGCGAGTAAAGTAGAACGGACAGAGCGAGTCGGGCTCTGTTTTGTCAACTTCCGCAGACGTCAAATAAAAATATTGATTGTCAGTTTGATATATTAGAGGAGAACACGGAGAGGCTTTCTGCAGTTATTAAAGCTCGAGGAAGACCTAAGTGAAAATTACCCAAAAGATAAAAATATCTGACGGATAAGAATATGATGGAGAGTAAACTCAATGACCAGTCCTGCCCTCTACTCACATTGGTCGTGTTTGACAAGCTAGACGGCTGGACTGGTGATGGTGGTGATGGTAGACGGCGTCCTTATGGCCGAAAATTGAGGACCGTTTTATGCGAAAACATGTTACTGTTGTGAAAATGAGGTCAGCCAGGGTTGGATCCCCATACTTGTATGCAGATGCAATCTCCCGCAAAGGATACGGTCCTCGTTCAAAGAATTCCCGAGTAAACCTACTAAATCCCGGCAATTCTTTAATTTGGAATTGGTAGTAAACCATATTTCCACAGTTATTTATTATTCCACCACCTGAACAGACAACACCTTTCCTAGCATGATGCACAGCCACAGTGTCTACAGGCCAGGAGTTTGAATTACCGAAATCCGCAGTACCTACTACTTGGAGATGAGACTATAAGAGATGTTAAAAGTTTGGTCTTTTAGAGGAGCGAGAGAGAGGGCGCGGACAGGTCAGTGTCGTTAAACTATCCGGGACTTGTTGTGAAGAGGCATGGAGAAAATCCTTTATGAAAGGCAAATTAATGAAATATCCCTGTGTGTGGCGCCAAACAGATGGAATCCGGCGAAAACGCGGGAACTCAGCGGATGCAGGCATGCACCTAGGAAGCCAGGAGCTACGAGAAACTGTATGCTAGTGCTCCCCAAAGAGCAACGTTACAACCAGCAGCAACACGATAATGGTAGCGTTTTCTCGTAGTTAACGGACTCGGAGGTATGTGTTTCCACCGCCTCAGCATAGCATGCTGGAGACCGACCGACAAGCGACTTTCGCCCAGTAGTAGAATCCGCCCGAAAGAAAGCTAAAATCCCATGTGGTGCATTGGGCAACTGACTGGCACCGTTCAGGTTCAAAGTCAGGAAGTCATACATAATCGAGTGGTATTGCGAAACTAGTGCCTGAGGAAACATGACTCAGCCCTGCTTCTGAAGAAACGAGAACCTCAAGTTTGACCGCTGCATTTCGTCTTACCGAGGGCCGATCTCCTGTGCTCTCCCGACAGCAAGCTATAATAAAAGTTATCGATTTATAGGGACTATAGGTATGCGTTTATCTAGCAGTTACTGATCAGGTCAGCAGAGCATTCCTTCTGAGATTCACAAACAACTGGATTTCTGGCCAACCGGCTAGCCACGACATGAATTTGCGTATTGAACTTGCTAAGGTCTGGCTACGTCCACAACAAACCCAAACGACGTTACCACGTCTGGGATAGAAGAGAAAACATCGAAGTTGTGGATGGACGGTACACATAGACTGCAGTGGTTCCATCGGCAAACACACCGAGGAACACAATCACGTGGACCCCATCTGTCGTACGTTGTGGCGGTCGTGGATCTGTGCAACAGCGTAGAAAATAGCCACCTAAGAAGACACCTACCAGGTTGCAAGTTGATACTGGTATTTGTGTCCCACGACACAATTTCTACAAAGGGGGACAAACGACCAAGCGCAGTAATAGCACTTGTCTTCACTGTTCAGCTTGACGGAAAGCCTTTCACATAGCCTGTAATATACTGTACGAAAAAATAATCCCAAAGAATCCTGAAAGGGGAAAACACGTTGATTCAATATGTTTCAGCAGAAAAAACGCCCCTTACGATTCGGTTGCCATGCGTATATCCATGACTGCTAAGAGGAAACAGAGGGCCTTAACGAGAATCGCTGCAGACAACACGGGCCTTCATCTTGGAAAAGAACTCGAAAGGGACTAAAGTCGATTTGCAAACCCCAAAGGACGTCAGCCAGCTGGGAACAGTAGCAGGTTTGAGTGATATTGCTCAACCACCTAGCGTATTGTAGTCACTGTAGCCTTAATTGACGCAACAAGAATGTGCCTCATCGGCCCTCCAGGACAATTTCTAACAATCAAAAACTGCATGCCGCCTTCTCTTCAAAGACCATCCTCAATAAATCAGGCCAGACACATCAACTAACCAGCAGGTCATGGTGGCTGGCCTACCGCCGAGGCTCAGAATAAATCTAATGGGTCGCTCGCTGAAGGGGACGCAATGCCTGTGTCAAGACAGGATCTGCAAATTATGGCGTAGTCCTCTACCACCACATCACTCCAGCCTATTCACCACTTGCTCGCCATCAACTCAAACCCCAACCATCCACAAAAATACCACCACCACATCACTCCACCACCACCACACCTCTACCACCACATCACTCCAGCCTATTCACCACTTGCTCACCATCAACTCAAACCCCAACCATCCACAAAAATACCTCCCGCACAGATAACATCAGAAAGTATTTAATAATTTATTTTGGCAACTAGGATTAGCGCTCCTGGAGACAGCAATCACATCCCGTGACACTGTGAGGGGCGGACAGGTCCAAGTTGTTTGGATTGTCCTCTGAGGCTAGTTCAAAGAACCGGACATGTTGTTTACTGCCACGTGGCACAGTGGGATGTCGTTGGCGTGTAAAAAACGAGGGTTATCATTGTTAGTATTCGGTTATTGCTAGTGACGACGCCATCGCTGGTGTGCCATCTACTCCCGGTAAGGACCACTCTGTCATACAGCTACGCGCACCCACACACCGACCAAGGACAAAAACAATGGCAGTAGACGCGTCGTACGTAGACGGTTTGTCGTACGTCCAGTTGTCAAGACAACAGACTCCTGTTGTCTGACAGTAATGACTCCATCAGTAGCACAGACGGAAGCACGAGACAAATGAGGTGCCAACTCAGTTAAAAGGCAGAACAAGCAAGGATATCTCAGCTTCTGTATGCCAAGGACTGGGGAACCGAACAAGCTCACAGACCGACTGACAGTAGTCACATGAAAGGCTTGATTGTCTTGACAGCTGAGTGGAGCCGAAGGTCAGGAATTTTCTCAGCCATCTAATGTTCCCAGACTGTGTTTTCTCCCACGGCCGCCTGATGATATTATCTGCCGCACTTGAACGATGCGAATAATGCAGTGCTATCTGTTCTCAGCATGTTGTACGCAAAGTGCTTCAAAGTCAAAAAAACTAATTCACGTATAATAAACTTTCATGGTACCAAACATACAGAACTGTTTCGACTAATAAATGTTACTTTAAATTTAAGGACATTCTTCTAAGATGGAAATGCGATGGACAAACACAAAAGCTACTTTCGAATGAGACTTCCAAGCTGTAAACTAATAGCTTTTCTTTGACTCAACAGTCAAATTCGCCTTTTAATTGCCAAACATTTCTGAGTTTGCGATTTCATATGAGCTTAATATTCTCTGTGAGATTTCAAGAAATTCTGAAACTTCGTTCTTTTGAGTAGCGAGAGACAGGGCATGAGATACAGGTCAGTGTCTTTAACCTAACGTGGCCTCTTGTGAAGAATTTATGAAGAAAATCGTTTATGGAAGGCAAATTAATGAAATATCCCTGTGTTTGGAGACGGACGGATGGAATCCGGTGAAAACGGAGGAAATCTGCGGATACAGGCATGCAGCTCGGAAACCAGGAGTTGCGAGAAACTGCATGCTAGTGTTCTCCACAGAACAAAGCTACAAGCAGCAACAACACGATGATGGAAGCGTTTTCTCGTAGTTCATGGACTCGGAGGTATGTGCTTCCACCGCCTCAGAATAGCATGCTAGGGTTCGACCGACCAGCGACTTTCGCCCAACAGAAAAATCCGCCCGACAGAAAGCTAAAACCCATGCGGTGCATTGGGTAACTGACTGGCGCCGTGAAGGTTCAAATTCTGGAAGTCATACATAATTGAGTGGTAAAGTAAAACTAGTACCCGAGGAAACATGATTCAGTCATGCTTCGAAAAAAACAAGGTTCTGAGTGTTGACCTCTCCATTTACTATTGCCGATGCTCAATCTCCTGTGATCTACTAAAACCGAGCAATAATAAAACTTATTCTGGGAGAGGTCACTTTATATCTGCTATCGAAGTCGACCGTATGCATTTATCTATCATATAATAAACAGGTCAGCGTGAGATCTTTTCTGGGAATCACAACACAACCGGAATTCTACCCAACCGGCTAGCAAAACGCCTATCAGATAATGCGAGCATCTAATAAGTAGGAGCCAGTACTAACCAGTAAATCAATATTTACATCGACAGCTTGGATTAGCGTGCTGGCAGCCCGTGAGATCGCAAGGTCTAACAGCCTCAGGTTGTCTAGATTGCCCGTTGAGGCTAGTTCAAATAAGTGGACACGTTGTTTAGTGTCACATGGCACAACGGGGATGTCGTTGGCGTGCAAAAGGAGGGTTTTCATTGTTAGTATTCGGTCATTGCTAGTGACGAGGCCATCACTGGTGTGCCGTCTACTCCCGGTAAGGACCACTCTGTCTTACAGCTATGCATCCCGCACCCCTATCAATGACCAAATCAACGGCAGTAGACGTTTCGTATACAGACGGCTTTTCATATGTCCAGTTGACACGACAACAGATGGAAAGGAGGCCTTGTATGGCTGTCTAAACAGGACACGGGAAAAGGAGCCGCCAACAACACATGTGGATTTGCACTGAATTCCAAGGAAATTATGTCTAAGATTAAGGTGAGGATTAGGGTTAAGTTTAGGGTTCGTATTAAGTTTCAGATTAAGGTAAGAATTGGGGTAGGAGTTATGAGTAGGATAAGGGTTAAGGTTATCGTCCTGTTAACTGTAGGGTTTTGGTTAAGTGTAGGGCTAAGACAAATATAATGGGGCCAACTAGGTTATGTTAGGGTTGGTTTTAGCGTTATGACACGGGTATATTTACCCTTCCTAAAGTTTACTGTAAGGCCACTTATTTTAAGCGGGTGGGGCGGTTCCTAATCCCGTGTCCTATTTAGGTGACCGATGCAAGGCATCCCTACCCAACAAAATTATGTCGTCCGACAGGAATACATCATCACTAGCACAGACGGATGCAGGAGACGAACGTAAAATCTAGTTTTAGAAGACACTGTCAAACAGTGAATTGATCTTGTTAATTTGCGTTAATTGGAAATATTTGGCGGCCTCTACGGGATTCCAACTCACGATATCAAACGCAAGTCAAGTACGGGCCCTGATCTGGAGCCACGAGTTAATCAGAATTTGGTCCAATTACCTATACTTCCTACAGCAACGTGTAGTATCGACCAGTTTGGATACTGTAAGCTGACTGCTCACGAAAGATTCAATAAGTAACCAGATGAATATCAGGCTCACCTACTTAGTAGGTCGTTTGGCCATCTTCAATAATTCACTTGACCTACTTGTGAAAAATGCAACGGTCTCGGTGTGGTTAAAACCCACGAAATCATACCAATTATAATGAGCAGGTGGAAAGCCTACCAAATAAATTGTAATACCCCGGGAAATTTGTTTTTTGTGAACCCAACCGATGAGAGGAAAGTTCAAATTCATAAATGAGCACTAACGGAACTCATTCGTCCCGCTCTGCTTTGCGTCTCACTCTCGACCCCCTACCAACAGCTTCACAGCGGTTAGTAATAGTCATAAACGCAGATGAACAATGCCAACAAAGACAAGCGAGACTGGAACGGCCATTTCTGGCTCAGTAGCCGTCATCAGCCAGTCACACCAAGCCCCAGGTGGTGCACCACCCAAGCCCGTGACCTGCTGATCAGAAGTCCAACACTCTAACCATTGAGCCAGTGTGCCCTTACTGGCGGGGCTCGTGAATGAGCCCCGAAGCAGAGCGGGACGAGTGAGTTCCGTTAACGAGCATTCGTCAACGAATGTCCATATTCCGGATCTAAACCGGGATGAAACCCAGCCCGCGACTGGGCGCTGAACTCGACCGTCATAATTCCCTGAAAATGAATGGCTGATGACGGCCTGTGAGTTAGAAATGGCCATTCCAGTCTCCCTTGTCTTTCTCGACACTGGTCATCTACGGTTCAAATTGACTTAACACCTTGTTAGGCAACTTAGTAAAGCTTCAGCACATGCTGCTAGACTATATTTGAGAATTATCTTTCATGGCTTAGAAGTTCACCAATCGGGACGACATGCACCCAAATCTATGCTTAGTTAACGACTGCCACGTTGGCAAACCACAAAAACATATTTTTTTGACGACAACATGTCAGAGATATTCACAGAAGAATATGAAGGTTCATCCCGCCGGAGTTACAAAAATAGTCTACGAATAAGCGGGGAGAGCTGGGCAGATGTATCAAGACAGAGATTCTATCAAAGGAATCGAACTGTTGACGTTAATCTGGCAGAGATTGGTATGAAAAAAAACTTTAGGACCCGTCTTCCACAGAACAGTTTCCTAGAGCCCCACTGAATGTACGCCTAACCACAAAGTACGACGAGTAATCATGACGAAAAACAGAACCAAAACGGCGGGACGAGAAAGATTCCAGTAAACGCCCTATTTTAACAGAAGACGAATGGAAGGACCAGATTTCAAGAAACGCCTACTGGAATATTTAGAAATGCGTCAATTTGAAAATTTATCTATGTATGCTTACAAAGCAGACGAGTCTAGGATAGTTGAAAATCAATTAATATGGATTGGCAGACTATCTTTCTGGAAATCGTCAATCCACGCACGATAAATTTCTTTCAGAATAAATCCGTAGGTAAGTAATATATTGACGCGTTTTCAATCGGCGTAGGAGACCTAGACGAAGCCAGTAGTTACCCCGACCTAACTGACACAGTTCCTTCCCTACATTTTGGGAAGACTTTGAACTAGTCCGGATTTTTACTAATCTCTAATTTTTCCATCTGCTACCTTCTTTCCCTGAAAGGAGATACAAATATCATTCCTACATCAGGATAGCACAATCTTACGATAACTAACTTAAAGTATACAATGTATCGCCTGCCTGGTCAAGTAACTGGGAAGATAAAATGCTCATAACATCCAGTAAGTCTCTCAAGTCTCCAAACTGCAACGGATCCAAAAAATTGAAAACGGAATCCTCTCCAATATCTATACGAGTGACCATTTTAGAAAATGGCTGTAGACCAATCTTCCACAAGTCAGGAAATTACATAATAAAAGAACTTATGTAAATTACGAGGATAACGAACACCGTGAACGAGTGGGAATACATGCGATGAAAAAGTAAATAGACAGAGGAGACTCGTATGATTTTCTGTTGGGTGGTATAACAAGGGCTACCGAAGTAAACCTAGTAATTTTATTAAATTCCAAAGGATTTCGGCGAGTGTGTTGAGGTTCGTCAGCGTAAACAGTCAGACGTTCATATGGGCGCAGTAGGCTTGCAGCCGGAATACTGATGACCTGCTCGCTTCCTGTGACTTTCCTGTGTCTAAAGCCTACGGGAGGGTTCGGAAAGTCGATGAGCAGGTGCATTTGCACGCCTACAAACTTCATCCATCTAGTCCTTAGTCGTTCTCATTGGCCTGCTATTGAGGCTGAATTGATTTTCGGATGTGACATCTGAGGTGACGGCGTTCACTATTTATATTGGCTTAACAGTATTAAAAATATCGACTTAGTCTGTGCCGTGTATATAAAATGTATAATGCATCCGCTTTTAGTGCATGTCGGAAAACTTTACGGATGCCCGCACTTCTGCTAGTTCAGGTCACACAGTGCTGCAATGATCAGGAATGTTGTGGCAGTGTGGGTGAGTCAATGGTCTAAGGACTAACACGGGTAATTAAATTGCGGCATTTAACGGCAGGCAGTCAAGCCATTATCGCATTTCGTGCCTGTCAGTAATTTGGGGGCTGCCGGTATGTAGTGGCAGGGCAACTGGATCCTATAGATACTCCAAAACTTGTGAAAACTATTATTTTTTATCTGATTATATATCTGATGATGGATTCGAGGATGGAGCAGAAATGTCAGACGAATAAATCGCACCGCCTTCTTACCGCCACCCACGCTCCCCTCCCCCGCGATCTCATACAGCCTGAATCGGCTGTGGTCCAATGAGTATTGATTATACCGAACTGTGCCGCATTGTACCTAGAGGGGTACATAATTGATATTTTGAGCAAGAGGCTTTATCACATTATCGCGGTAGATCGTTTATTGAGCCGTCTAGGGACATTAAACATTTGCACTCACCTGATTGTTCACAGTTTTACGTCCATAATGGTTGGGCAAATGCATGAAAATTTGCAGTCAACGAGAGGTATTTCTGACCCGGTAATTACAACCTAAAATTACGAACACACTTATACCAATAAATCACTTGCCAGTCCTAATCAATGACGTTCAGATTTATAGCCTGGATGTGGCCTGGGTGAAAGTTGTAGTGTTTGGGTGATCCTGTTTGCAGGCTATTTGGAGATACCCAGTACGTTTACTCCTAGCCCCAAAGTGCATGCTGACAGTTGGATGTGGGTTGAAGTGCCATGAACTGTGTTGACGGGAGCGTTCATAGAGATAATGCCGGTTGTGTAAATGTGGCATCGAGGCATTCGACCAGGACCATCTGGACCCAAAATATCGCTGTTGTTACAGTTGGTTAGTCTCAGTTGTGAGGCTGGTGTTTTCCAGAAGAAGATCCTGGTATTAAGAAGCTAAGAATTCATCGTTTTTATAAGTGAACAAGACCGCGGGCTTAGCCATCAACTAGGCCCAGTGCAAGATGAATGTTGTTCCTCCACGAAAACGAGAGAATCAATGAAAGCCGACTGGTGCTAACGGTTGGTCATCGGTTTATGTGATACTATCTTCGTTTGCGTTTCACCCGACTCATTCGGAATAAAGGTGAGAGCCTGACGAAACAATAGCAAGAGCTGTGTGAAGTAGGGAGGATGAGTTGAACACTCAAATCCTTGTTCGGCACATGTGGGTCTGCATGCGCGTAACACTACTGGTTATTGTTCCCGAATCTGGCCTGTACAGACTATCTAAAGAAGAACCATATAAGCAGCATGTACAAGAGGCCTAAGTTGTCCATGCTTGCAAGACATTGCAAAAGAAACCGAACTTTTACTGATATAACGACAAGGTTATTAAGTTAGCTGTACTCAGCTTCAAGGACTGACCAGATTCCAGCCTCCTTAATGGCCAGTGTGAACGCAGTAATGACGTGACCTTTCACCACCTCAGCTGGGTGGGTAAGCCGGTTGAAGCATCACTGCAACGTGGAGCACTAATTAGGTTCGGCAATTTGTCTGCCCTTGGCAGGCTTTGTCAGAAAGCCGTCGAATGACAACGCCCACCAGTCTTTGTGTTTCTGATAAGCGCATTCCGGCTAACTGCCTTTGAGATCTTTACTTCCCCCGCCCCCTCATGCACTGTGTATGTCCTTTGTCATTTCACCTGTCCTTTACGCTTTGTTGTAATGCTTTTACGGGGCTGTGCCTTTACGACTGCTTCGATCAGCTGACTGCGTTGTGCCAACGCGTTGCACTCAAAAATTATAATCATCCAGCGCATGAGCGTTAACCAGGGTCCAGCATCAGTCGCTTTGAATCGGTAGCCAGTAAGTAGTTAGGAGTATTTGTGGATGTCCTTTCGACAGCGACCAACCAGTGAGGACATAGAAAGGCAGAATACTATTGCTGACAAAGTCAGTGGAGACTAAAATGGCCATTTCTGGCTTATTAGTTGTCATCAGCCAGCCATACCCAACCCCACGTGTTGCAGCACCTGAGGCTCGAACCGACAACCTGTTGTTTAAATGTCTAACGCCCTAAACACTGCGCCACGGGCTCGTCCTGCTGGCTGCCATCACGTTTAGGGGAGCGCTGACCGATCGCGTTACGGGACACGCTCGTCCCATTGTGCCTTGGAGTTCACTACCGAGCCCCACCAGCAGCCGTACAGTGGCTACTATTATAGGCAGAATAATGCGAGCGGTCAGCGACACCCTCTATTATACTCGATCGCGACTTCCAGTCAACAGGTAGCGGGTTCAAGCCTCAGGGGTTGCGCAAACCTAGGGTTGGCTATGGATGACTGATGACAACTGATTAGCTCGAAATGGCCATTCTAGTGTTTCTTTTCTTTGTCGTAAATATTATTCCACCTATAATACTAGCCGCTGTGTGGATGCTGGTGGAGCTCGAGAGTGAGCCCAAGACAAACGGGACGAGTGAGTCCTGTAACGCGATTTGTGAGCGCTCCCATCTACCAGAGAGAACAAAAAAACGCTAGTTCAAAATTGGCAGCGATCACCAGCGCGACTACGTTTGATGGGAACCCTTTATGAGTCCCCCCCCCCGCTACAGAACAGGGAAGCAGGACCACCCTCCCATGTAACACAGGTGGCGTTGTGCTAAATTTCGGGATGGGTACCTATCCCGTGTCCCAACCATAACCCAAACCTTAACCATGCTCCCAACCCTATTTCCCATGCAATTCAGCGCAAGGCCACCTCTATTTAGGGGGCGTTTCCATGCCCCCTGTCCTGTCGGAGGGGACCACATAAACTATCCTTAATATTCGTTTTTTCTGTCCAATCTTTGCCCCAGAGTCGATCGGTACCACTAAAAGAAAGGCGACATGCAATAAAATAACTCAGCCAAGAAATGAGGCCACGTAGTTGTGTTCGGGACAGCAGCGATTTGGTGGATCCAGCTGTCAGCCTCTGTGAACCGCTGAGAAAGTGCAGGCATTCGGATACATCCAGTAGCATGTACTTCTTGTGCAACGAGCGCGTGTGTGTCCTAGAAGAAAGCCTTAAACGGACTGGGCACAAGGTAACTGGTTCGCCTCCCCCCCCCATTGCGCGAGGCTGCGGCGCCACGATTAGGGGACGACCGTCCTTGTACGAGGTTGGAAACCAAGCGGGCTCTGGGTTCGGCCTTGACTGCACAACGAGGTCGCTCGTGTGCGCACAATGTACTTTGCTACGCAAGGTGTTACCACACTTCGTGTGGCCAAAAAACGGAACGAGGGAAACACCAACTCGGACATTTTACATGTATCGCCGCCACCCAACTAACTGCCACGAGACCCTTGGGTCCAATAAGGTTATAATATGTGCACCGATGACCGGTGTGTCGTAGAGTTAATATCGTCCGAAGACCTTTAAAAATTCATTTTCCCGATCCTCTGGAACCGCTGCCATTGAATAATCAGACTACGCGATGCGGAGTTCCGATAAAGTAACAAGTGCGATTATACCCAGCCAAATGACTGAGCATGTGGAAGGCAAGTTGGAACGCCACAAGGTTGGACAGACAACACGAGGACAACTGACGTGATTGGCCAGAAAAACGACCTCGGCAGTAACAATAGTGCTCTGCTGGCAATGGTGGGCGCGCTTGTACTTTAAGTTCACTGTGCTCTTTTCGTGCGCTATCAGATATAAGCTTTTGAGCCGAAATACTAAAACTTGAATCACAAGCTCCTAAGCCAAAGTGGACCTTAACAAGAGGGATTAAGGTGAGAAAGAACAGTCACCAGCGCAGCCTAACGAACCGAATACATCGCTGAGAAAATTGTGGAAATATGGTTACGCATAAAGACCTCTTTGTCCGAACCAACATCGCTAGGTGCTCGCGCTGGCTACAGTACTCCTGGTTTCCGGTGCAGTGGCTCCAGAGCAGACGATGAATCCGAGCAGTTCCCTAATCTAACCATGCTTTACAGGCAAAACTAATTATAGGGATTTCCTCGCTGAACGACTAGATTCACAGATATAAGGATTACTTCTAGCGTGGATGTCGCCGAGACAGTCGGCTTGGCACGACACAGATTGCACGCCAGGACAGTTTGATCGATTGACGGTCCTACGTACCTCCTCTCGAGGGCACCGATGAGGGTATAACGCACCACGAGACTGAAAAAGTTGTTTAAGTGCAGTGAATACTAACTTTTGGCGCGAGCCCAGGATGGGGTCGGAGCGCTCGATTGTCGGTGGAGAGGCCGGTGCCCTCTTCCAATCTCAAACGCTGACCCCCGTCCCCGCATATCGTATTGTTGGCTCTCGCTCAATGCCAGCACCCCCTCGTCCCGACCCTGTCCACAGCGTTGCACGCCCCACCGGTTATCCAACCGACATGAGAATTCCCCCACTCCATATGGGGCATGTCTACATGTAACGCTCTCTCCCTTATTTTCTTTGTATCCTTTCATTTATATATTTCTTACTAGTAGAATCCGTTACCTACATTTCTGTCGTTTCTTCTAATGATCGTTGCGTTTGAGTGATCGGCATGGACTCTGTTCAGTACTCGCACCAACTAATAACAACTACAGGTGCTTTACGCGTCCGTGTGCTAACCTCGATGTTTTCGGCCGCTACAAGGGAATCCTGTTCGGGCCTCCACATATTATTTTTGCGGTGCATATTTTGTCGCGCAAAACCGAGTACACCCAGTAGCTGAATGTTGAACGCATTGCATCGGGCCACGCTTTCAAACGATTACACTTCCCCAAAAGCAATTATTTTGA
This sequence comes from Schistocephalus solidus, assembly GCA_017591395.1. Classification (NCBI taxonomy): domain Eukaryota; kingdom Metazoa; phylum Platyhelminthes; class Cestoda; order Diphyllobothriidea; family Diphyllobothriidae; genus Schistocephalus; species Schistocephalus solidus. Next base: position 111,807 of record WEDG01004115.1, read on the forward strand.
AGCTTGTCAACTAGCAGGATAGTCCCCTACTGACGGTAAGGTTGGAATGTCTCCGTTGTAGAAACGCCCGATAGCAACTTCCTTCTGTATGAAATCCGCTTCATGTGGAATGCTACAGCGCGGCTGTGCCGACCGCGAACGCTGATTTTAACAGACAAATCGCTGCGCTGCCCTACTTCACCGTGTGTCCGGCACGCGAGAGAGACCGATCGCCAGCGATCTTTCTGCATAATAATATAACCCATGAACGTTCAAAATATGAGAGCGTATTGACAACCGCAGCTTTGAAAGAAGCCACTCGGCAAGATAAGTAAGACCTCGGCACTATGAACTACCTATCCACAACTCATTTATGTTGTCTAAGCACAACACCATTGTTGGATCCCATAGGCTGCGAGTAACTTGACTCAGAGATGTGACTAAACCCACAACTCCCGGTGGGTGCCCTATAGCTCAGATGGTTAGATCGTTGGCTCTACCCAAACCTTGCCCCTGCTGTCATGGGTTCGAATCCTATCGAGGTAGCCGAGTTTTTCTCGACTGGATCAACTGAATCTTACCTGAGTAAGTGAACTTCGATTTGTTTGAATTGAGGGAACAGCACATGGACAAAACGCGGGAGATGGGAGTGAATGTCCATCATCAGTTTCCCAGTGTAGTCTTACCCATCGTAGGAAGAGGAATGGTGGAAGAAGTAAGCCAGTGCTGCGAAATTTTCGTCCACTATTATCTAAATTATGCATAAATCCCTATCACATCCCACAGTCATCGTAAAGTTCACTAGACAAACTATAATGATATTAGTGTTCAACAACCCAATTCTTATCTTTAAGCCTTCACTTCTCAACGGGTTAAAGTGGCAAGACAACTGACGATGCGATAGTAGGAAAAAAGCATTCCGTCCACGAATTCCAAACTCATCTCACTCCTCCTCCTCCTCCTCCTTTCCCTCCCTCATCAAGCAGGAAGTGACAAATTAAAAAGAATTTGTAGGCCACCAAAGATATAAGTCTTTAGGAGGAGAGACACAAGTGGGCCCGCAAATGTGGTTCCCGTGCCTAAATAGTGACAACCAGTGCGATTAGAGATCAGTTCGTTCTCCCGGAATGTACGCATGAGGAGAGCAAGTTCACTGACCAACCGACATGACAGGCTTGACGGTAGGGATAACTTGTATGGCCGCCTATACAGAACAAGAGGAAAGGAACCATCCACAACGCATGTGGCTTTTCGCTTCAGTCCAAAAAAATTATGTTTAGGATTAAGGTGAGGTTAGAGTTGGGTTAGGGTCATGATTAGGCTAAGGGTTAAGATTATTATCATGTCACCTGTAGGGTTTAAGTTTAAGGTAGAGCTAGGGTTAAGATTAAGGTGACAGTTTAGTGTTATGTTAGCGTTAAGACACGGGGATATTTATCGTTCCCGAAATTTACTGTAAGGCCACCTGTTTGAAGCGGGCGGGACGGTTCCTATTCCCGTGTCCTGTTTAGGCGGCCATACAAGGCATCCCTACTCTGCACAAGCACGCAAGCGGACTTTTTAGCCAAATCAAGGAGAAGGGGCTATGAACATTAGCAAATTTAGTTGAAAACAGGCACCAACATGGATGTACACAAATGTCAAGAACAAATCTGTAAAGACAGTCCAGGGGGGGGCAGGTGCTAAGGTGGAGCATTCAGGGCGCAACTGTATCGAAATAATTCGAGTTGGTGTTGCACGGAGCCGAGGTCAGGGAATCTCTTACGAAGGTGCCGTTCATAGCGCCGGCTTCGTTGGTGTAGGCGTTCGCCGTCTGCCGACCTCGGGTGATTTCGCTCAGCGAAATCCAATTACCCTCCAGATTCTCCTTCCATAAGGTGACCTGAGTGAAGAAAAAATGCCGTGAAAAGCATTTCTTAATGGTATATCTGGCATCCAGCAAAAAGATGAGACGGGAGAGAGAGAGAGAGAGAGAGAGAAGGCGACACCAACCTGACTTAGTCCTTATATAAGGTCCACGAGCCAGATACCAAAATGTGCCAACTGCAGATTAGTAGAGTCAACGAAGGCCAAATGTAATAATGGAAGTGGCAGGACGACTAAAGCAAAACGTAACACTGAAATGGTCACCATAAATGCCGGAGTACATTAAAGCCTTATTCCGACGCACACCACTCAAACACAGCAGACCGAGAGTCAAAACTCTGCCAATATCGTCGGAACAGTCAGTATAAAATTTTGTTTACACTTTGCGACCTAAAGAAAACTGCCTGAACAAGTACATGTCGGGTAGATGATAAAGTTTACGTCAAATATAATTTTAGGGGTGTCAACGATAGTTTGACTGACAAATACAATGTGACGTATTCAAAACAATTACGTTGACGTTGCTAGTAAACACAATGAATACTGAAGTGCACTTTGGGCGCAGGGGTTCTCATAGAAGGAACCGCGAAAAGACGGATGCATAACAAGGCGTCGAGTTGAAAAATCCCTTTCCCCCTCCAAACCGGCCGGTAGTATGGAGATGCTTAGATTGTTTGGATGGAGATGACCAGCTGGGAATCAAGGGAGGACAGGATCAAATCCCCTCACACAGCTATTACCAGGCGAATAATGACCGAGACGAGGTTTTAGACGATCGGGTTGCTATGGTAAGGGTGCTCTGGGTGTACTTGCAGAGGACCAAATTTGTCGAGGAAAGAAATTTCTCGTTGAACAAGAGATTTAGACTAATCGGGGCAAGTAGGCTGACCTGAGCAAAACCTTTTTTTGGTCACACGACCGTCTGCAGATTCGGCAACAGAGATGAAGTGACGCCGCAAACAGGTAGGCTGAAAACACGTTCGCGTTTTAAATTTTTTGTCTGAACGTAACTGCTGCCAATGCACCGGAGCAGTCAATTTACTTCGGTTGCTGAGCTTGACAGATGAGCTGCCTGCCGGTGTCGAACCCAGAACGAAGTGGCCAGGCAGCTGTCCGACCAGAGTTGGACGACTGGGTCAGTCGGCTATCATAATAAGTGGCTGGGCGAATGGCCGGGAGAAAACGGTGACTAAAGCCAAAACGCCTGAAAGAAACCTCGAAGTTGGACGGACTAACAGACAACAGTTATTCACGTCCTATTTACAGCAGGTTTCGTTGGGGGGGGGGGCGACTAAAAACACCAGCTTCGATGATGGAGGAGGAGCAGACTACTGTACAATGGAGTAACGATCAGTTCCAAATAGAAGTGGGTAAAATTGACGGTTGGCTACAAGTGCAGGGTGTTGAATTTGTCGTAAAAAGTCCAGGAAACATACGTCCACTACAATTTCAGCAACCTATTAAGGAGTGCAGTTTATGTTGTTCAATTTTCCATATAAATGTCTCCCACAGTCGTGCATTCGGCAGGTGAGGAGACTGGAAGAGAAGGAAGACAAAATATGTCCCCAATTGGAAAATCCGTAGGGGGTAGGACACTTCTCAGGTTCGAATGTGTCACGATAAAAAAGGTGCATTAAAAGATCAGAGTGAGCAGTGGAGGAGCACGACGAAACACTATTTTCTAAGAACGCTATTTTCTATCGAACGCGTATCTTCGGACTACCGGTAATGTTGTTTTTGTTTACGAGACGGACAAGTTTTGCCACCCAGTGAAAGCCATGGCTGCAAAAGCGAAGTTACTGAAGAGTTAGGTACTATCGAATAGATATCTATCTTTTCCTCCCATCCACAAGCGTTCATTGAAAACACACCCCGACGAAAAGAGACAGCCATCTTTCGGTTTAATAATAATAAACGAAAACGTTCACTAGGATGGCGGGGTAGGGAAGTAGATTTTGCCTATAACGTCCAACTGGCTAACCAACTTGACCGGATCCAAGGTTCAGGCCTTCCTGACTGACAGGAAAAAATAAGCCAAAAGTGGTCATTCCAGTACCTTTCTTCTTCTTCTTCTTCTTCTTCTTCTTCTTCTTCTTCTTCTTCTTCTTCTTCTTCTTCTTCTTCTTCTTCTTCTTCTTCTTCTTCTTCTTCTTCTTCTTCTTCTTCTTCTTCTTCTTCTTCTTCTTCTTCTTCTTCTTCTTCTTCTTCTTCTTCTTCTTCTTCTTCTTCTTCTTCTTCTTCTTCTTCTTCTTCTTCTTCTTCTTCTTCTTCTTCTTCTTCTTCTTCTTCTTCTTCTTCTTCTTCTTCTTCTTCTCTTCTCTTCTCCTTCCTCTTCTCTTCTTCTTCTTCTTCTTCTTCTTCTTCTTCTTCTTCTTCTTCTTCTTCTTCTTCTTCTTCTTCTTCTTCTTCTTCTTCTTCTTCCTTCTTCTTCTTCTTCTTCTTCTTCTTCTTCTTCTTCTTCTTCTTCTTCTTCTTCTTCTTCTTCTTCTTCTTCTTCTTCTTCTTCTTCTTCTTCTTCTTCTTCTTCTTCTTCTTCTTCTCTTCTTCTTCTTCTTCTTCTTCTTCTTCTTCTTCTTCTTCTTCTTCTTCTTCTTCTTCCTTGGCGGTAATAGCCATGGATCTAGGTGCTGTGTGCTAGGAGGTTTACTTCGGCCTGCAGTTTGCAGTGACTATCGGATTGTGGGGGCAAGCAGTGAGCGAATAAGACCACAGTCGGTCCCAAACGCAGGGCGATGACGATGGAAAATACGTAATGGCCGTGTGGCTCAACCTTGTTCGGGCGACAGGGGGAGGAGGACGAGCTAGGGACAGGACATGTGGGGTCAAGCTCGGCGAAGCTGGCAGGCGGTGTCCGCTGTGCGTAGGCCCGTGACTATCACGTGATCACCTAATCCTGAGGTCACGTATGAGTCATAATAGGGGGAGCCCTCACCAGGACTGAACCGAGCCCGGGAACGACCGCGTGGATGCGATCAACGACGGCCTGCCCCTGCCATCGCGTCGGATTAGATGGACAAAACTGCAAGCGCCAATGCTCAGCTGACATGAAAATAAACACGACGCTAAGGGCTCGACCGCAGACCAAACCTCTAGAGTCGAACGCGATCTCCAGCTGCGGTGTGGATACTGGAGGCACTTCAATTAACAAGAAGGACAGGCTGACGAGGCAGTGAAATTACGAGCTAGTGAACGAGATGAGATCTCATACTTACAAAGGATGTGAAGATCCAGTTGCTTCCGGTGTTGCTACAGGTCCTAATAATACGGGATTATATGAGGACAGAGATCGTGGCAGAGTTGAATCACCGTTGATAGACCGGCTGACATTTTCTGCACGTGATAGGTCGAAGGTTAGCGTGGACGAACAGAAAATTTAAGGGTGACTACGTCGCTTGGTAAAGAAGAGAAAGGCAGACAAACCCAGAGGTAAGAACAAATGTTTGAAAGCTTTTGGAGTGAAAGAACCCACTAACTGACAGTACAGTCACTTTCGAGTACAAAATCCCTGGGAGCCGAAGAAGTGTTTCAAAAGCCCTCGCGAGTACTGAAGAAACCGGTTCATCCGAAGATGTGCTCACAGAGAAAAGGGTAGGACTGGGGAGTCGTAATCCTCGAGTTTTCTTTCAATAAATTCTAGGGGAGGGAGGGGGGTTAGGGTTAAGGGAGCAGGTACCCCTGCCCCCTCCAGGAAATTTATCATAAGCCAGCCTGTCAGTCGGAGGGAGAGGAGAACCTATTCTCAAACCTAACGGGGATAAGCCCCACAGTAACTCCAGGGCATTACCGTCTGCAGGCATAATGTAAATCGATAAATATCTGATGGTTTTATTTATAATTTACACAGGTAGTCCTATTAGCCATCGGACTATGCACCCGAGAAATGAACATCTTAAGGCACGCCCAAAATGCATACAGTCAGTGACCAATCTCATATAATGTTAACATAAATTATGAAATGCGTGATCAATTAGGAATGATAATTTATGCGGGAGTGTACTAAAATCCTGGAGCATAATCTCAAGATATTTCAGACACGCCAGGATGCCAGCTTTTGAATGGATGTATTTTCGAACACCTGCAACAGTCACACGCGAAAAAAACGGACTATATAAGTGGTAAGAATTTTTATATCGTTTTCTAAACGCCCCGGTTAATTTAAATGTCCTTTTATAGAAAACGTAAGCAATTTTTTTATTGTACTCATTTGGTAGAAATTCACGTCCTCGTCAAATTATACATTCAAACTCCAACTCCCAACTCCCAAATAATTTTGAGTTCGATCTGCCATTGCATTTGCGTTTAGGATTTCAAGTCTATAAGCTGTATGCTTTAGAAGATACTATATAGTGCTCATAAAAATTTTCAATTAGTTTGGACTATGTTTTATACTTCACGAGTGGGATTAATAGAAGGGGAGATGTGATGCTATTCGAATGGACAGTGTATGGTCTTAAGGGGCTCATATTAGGAAAATATTCAAAATCGTAAAATAGCCGTTTTCGGGTAAATAATTTGAAGATGACGTGGTTCACTTTCAAATGAGTAAAGCAAGCAATATGTTTGGACCGTTTTTCTATAAAATTTATGCATGAATTTTCAAGGGTATTGAAAAACAATAAACATTATACGATTGTAAAAAGCTCATAATAATAAAACTTTTTAAAAATCGAAAGTTAGCCTTTCTTGAAGTATAAAATTCGGAGAAGACGTGATTAGCTATTGAGTCTTGTTTAATTTTCGGCGAAAATCGCGTGTCCGCGCTTCTAGCTAGTCCCTATGCTTAAAGTATGGTAAATAATCGCTTAGATTACTGAATGAGTATAAGAGACAATATTACGAACATGTTTTCTGGAAAAAAAAATATATTTAAATTTAAAATGACATTGAAAAGCAATACAAAAAGGCATGTTTTACGGAGTGTGGTTGTTACATGCGGTTAAAAAGGCATGCATTAAAAATCCAGTATCCTGGCGTGCCTGAAATGTCTTTGGGCTATGCTCAATAATAATAAATCTAACAACCCAACTCAAATAATCTTCTCTAGTCGAAAATGCATTTCAGAATTTCGGTTAACAGTTTATGAGGTCTCGGCCACTGACAGTGCATACAGTCTTCTGCCCTCAACGGACGCATAAACGACTCTGCACAGGACGAAAGCTACAATTGAACACGAAGGTCTGTTTTTGGTTGTAAATGGGTGCTTCTAACGGCAAACGGATATAATCACCGCTGAGGAGCTGCGGTTGACTCGACATAAAGTTTCCGTCTACGCGTGACAACCCACCGCGGATGCATTTTCATTGCCTTAACCCGGTTTCATACGCAAAGCGTCTCCGCGTATGGAAAACATCAGCGACTATGATGGAGTACTGACAAAGACAAATGAGACCAGAATGGTTATTTCTGGCTTATTAGCCATCATCAGCCAGTCATACCCAATCCTAAGTGTGGACCCGCAGGGATTCGAACCCACAGGCGAGAGAAGAGGGCCACTTTGAGTCGAGCGCGGGGGGAGGGAGTAGCGATCACGTGCAACAAGGTCCGTCACCTGCCGTACGACAGCTGGGTAACTCCCTGCATTTCACGGGATATCACTGGAAGGCACTGTATAGCACTTGGCCCAGGCGCACACACCTGGGCAAATGGAAAATTGATTCAGCGCGGCGATTGCGAGGGGGATAAGTTCAGAAAGAGGTATAACAATGTGGAACAAACTGCCTTACAAATACTTACATACCATACCAGCAATGCAGAGTTGGTTACAAAAAGAACAGCAACAGGCAAAAATGATCTGTCAGAGGCTTATATGGCATTTATAATGCCGCACAATCAGAAAAAAATTGATGCTGAACGCAGGTTTATAAGCATCCCAAAGAGCGCCGAAGTCGAAGCTTTGGTATAGGGTAGGTTGAGAAGTTAGCTCACTGCTACATTGAGGCGTAGAAGACGAGGAAATCAAAGTAGTGGTAAGTAGTACTTTAAGGTGTAGTCTCCTGACGCAAACGTAGTACAGAGGCAATGACGAACTTTGTGAGGGCGAAGGATATTGCGTAAGTTGGGAGGAGAGGGGGGGGCGCAAGGTCACAAGCAAAGATGGAAGGGAGTGTCTATGCCGGCGGATGCCAGAGCGGTGATAGGCAGAACCAGGTTCGGGATCAAAAGGATAGGCAGAGAGGGAGGGGAGAGGGGAGAAGGCGGACGGCAGCAGAGGTAGACGCAGTCTGCTACGGTCAAACATGAAGAGGCTAGTCGCTGCACGTGCACAAAAGAATAAGCAAGACGAGGAAGGAACGGTGAGAGAAGAGAAGATGGGGGAAAGGAGGAAACTGAAGTGAGGCAGGGGAGCAGGAGAGAGAGAGAGAGAGAGAGGACATTGAAATATGCAAAGAAGGATTGATAAAAAACAACGCAAAATGGGTCAAATAAATGTAAACGGAAAATACAGCTTCAATGGGTTGGCTACGTGCGGTCCCTTCGGTCTACTCCCTCATGTGGCATAGTATGCTATAATATGGAACATTATGTTACGCGAACAAGCTAAATCGAAGTATAGGACTTTTCACACCCTTACGCCTTTCATTCCCGCCACTTACGAGAGGAACGGGATTTCGATGCACGCCAGGGACCAGAAGAGACACGCTATTTTTCTCCTTTCCCCTAACCACCACCGTCCCCTCTACGGTTTCCATAGCATCACAAAGAATTAGTTGGCGGTGCGACCTTATTTCACACATGTCAGAAAGCTGAGAGGGTAAAATAAGCCGTTATTTACCCTACTACGATAACAATTACCTCGGTTTGACACACCCAAGGTTTGATGGACGGATAACAAAGTCCCCCTATCACTACGTGCCCACGCAGACGTGTACGAGAGAGCCGAGTACATGAGGAGTAAAGCATAGAGATGGCAAAACAACAAAGTGAAAACAAAGTGCTCAAAAGGACTCGGAAAAGAAAAAAATACGGCTGCGGATCCGGGTAAACTTCTGACCTTCAGAAATACATGCACTAGAGGCATGCTCGCAAGTGAGGCTGCCATCGACGTGCAGAATCCCAGACAGACACCTAGCTGGACTCCTGTTTGACAGATAAAATCAGCCTTCGTTATTTGTTAGGCCGATGAGGTGGTTGGAAATAATTTAAACTCCTTGAAAATTCACAAAAGGTCGTGCGCTGCATGTCTGGGCGTATACGTGGGTTGTCGCAAGTGCGCCATGTATGGACAGAGGCTCTGAAGCCAGGTCCGCTGCTGTACCCAATTGACTTCAGATGTACCATTCACTAGTGCACGATCGAAGGCGACGTAAGGTCGAGGCAGATCGGATGCAACGCCTTAGCCCTTGCTAGAAGAAATAGAATGCACCTCAAATCTACTACGAGGCGCTCATAATAATGGATTGAAAGGTTTCAATCTGACAGAATAATTAAGTCGTTCTCAGGACTAAGAGTCATCACGATGATTCCATATAAGGTGGCCCTTGTGGTGTTCTAACTTACTTCACCCTCAAGACCCCATTACCTTTACAAGCGAGTCAGGAGTCAGCATATGTGTGGCACGCGTAGACGGGCCTGCCAGTCAGAAACTGCCGTTTTACACGACATCACGACAGTTGCATAGTTTGGGCACATTGGCTGAATATGAATTTCTGCCCGCCTAACGGATACCGCAGACGTGCTGCCGCCCACTCCCCTCCGCAAATTAACCAGGGTTTAATGTGAAATTGAGTGCATAATATACAATGTAGGCCCTAAACGCCTCCTGCCGCAGCCATTTCAGAAGATGGTGAGTAGGCTAGTGCCGAACAGTCACAAAGTGCGCGTGGTAGTTTGCTTATAAACAAATGGTGCACAGTCTAAAGGCTTCGGAGCACAAAGGGCGGTTTAATGTACCGGTTACCGAATGCAAAGTACGGGGCTGAGAAACCAGGGGTCACGAGCGTAGGAATTGTGCGTCACTGAAAAGGTCATTATAAGTCTCTAGTACCTAAAACATGATAGAAGTTGTTCCGCAACTGCCAGGCACTTTTAGCTTTAGTAACCGATGATAAAAATAACAGAAACTGGAGGGGTGAGGAGGAGGAGACCGGCTTGCCAGCGTAGCAGGCAGGGCGGACAGCCTCCAGCGAAGACTAGGTACGAAATAAACAGGCTTTCGGAGCTGGTGAACAAACGGTCGCATAACATGCTGCAGCAGGTTTACACCGACGAATAGCCAGACATTGTGCTCGGATGAAGAGTTAAGCTCGAGAATACTTGACTTTAGTTACAGGTGTGAGGTAATTCACTCAGATACGACAAATGAAGCGTTCAAAATAAACAGCAAACAGCAATGGAGTTGAGAGAAGGATAAGAGAACTGCGATTTTGTCGACCATGCTAACATCAAGTTAAATGGTAAATGCAGATTCTATGGTTTTAAAAATGAAGAATATAGACCAACCGAGACGTTATCAGAAAAAAACGCATCTTAAAGTTGTTGCAGGAGGTCAGCGGAAATCATGAATATGAAGGTTCCGGATTAAGCCATATGACAGTGCTAATATGGTATAGTGACGGTGTTCTACTGGAGGTTTTAATCGAACACAGTAAAGGGAAGCCCAACGGCGGACAGGGTTACAGCTACATCTACGCCTACAACACACATGCTGAACAATAACTCCGCACAAGAGGAGGTATTCAGGATTCCACATAACAGTGTAGGTGTGTCATTAAGGTCACATTCTGGAGGAATACCTGAAGCATGACTTTCAATCCAACGAAAAGTTACGTCACCCCGTCCATAGATAGTCCTTCAGACTTCCTCCTCTAGCTACGCATGATGACTTAAAATGCCGCCAGATCTAATGTAGTGAAAGAACACAGCGCTGGATAGGAGTGGAGAAATTTGGCTCATGACCTGTCTTAATCCCCCCTCCACACCTACCGCAATGAACCAGTATAGCATTCGAACCACTATGAATGCTGATGACGAGAAAGGAGGCAGTGGATGGCAGGGGCTGTGTCCTGGGATACGCCAACAAGTAAGTAAGACAGAGAACGGAGAAAAAATTAAACAATTCAAAAACATAACAGACATCAGAAGCCACCCCAGTGCGGCGTGGAGAGTCAGGCGACACCGCGCACGTCTGTCTTCTCTCTGCATAGTCGGAGCTTTGTTTTGACAGACGGGTTGTCAAGCCGAAAGGTCAGTGAGTCAGAGAGAAAACAGCAAACATCGAGGTCTGCAGGTACACCTTTTTGGAGTCGGGCCAACTGCAGTGAAACCGTGATGGTAAGGAAAAATACCACAGAGAAAAACAAGGGGGGAGGTGGACGCCACGACAGTCCGTTTAGCTCTGTGAAAGTACATCAAATACATGGAGAGTGAGATGTCTGAAAGCCCATCTTCATCAGGTAGGTAAACGCTCTTCAGACTGTAGAGCAACGAACTAAGAGAATTTATAAAGCGTTTTGACAGTTTCAGGCCAGTAACGAGGAAAACTTCAACAAATGGAACTACTGAGCACATAACACTCCGACAAGATATAAGCTAGTTTGTTTACTGATAAAACAGCAGTTAGCTTCAGTGGATCAGCGGGGAAGGTCAGTCAGGATGGACTAGGAGTTGTTAAGTTCAAACTCCTGATATTTCATTGTAGACTTACGGTTGCGCCTTGCAAGCGCATGCGGTCCGTGGCCGATAGAGTGGTGGCAGAAAAATGTCCCCAGTAGTTAAGAAATACACAACACAAAAAGTATGGACTTAAATGCAGCATGCTAAGTCAATTTTTCGGGACTACGGACTAGAAGTGTGGATGCAAGGATAACTGTGCAGCCAGCTGTCCTCCTGAAGCGAACACGAGGCACAGAATCCCCCTTTTTTGGTAGAGCAGGAATCTAAGTAAAATAAGCTAACGGGATCACAAAAATGTTCGGAATTCACAACAAGAACTGGTAGGGATGCCCTTAATGACCACCTAAACAGGATACGGGAGTAGGAACCGCCCCAGCCGCTTAAAATAGACGAGCTTACGGTGACTTTCTGGAAAGGTAAATATACCCGTGTCTTAACGCTAACACTAGCCCTAAAATAAAACTTATCTATCAACTTAATATTAAACCTAGACGTACCCCAAAATCCAAAACCTTACAGTTAAGACGATAAAAATCTTAGCCCTTAGCCTAAGCATGTTCACAACCCCAACTCATACGTTGACCTTACACCTAACCCTAGCCCTCACCTTAATCCTAAACATAATTGCCTTGGCATTTAGCGCAAAGCTACATGTTCCCATTCCCGTGTCCTGTTTAGACGGCTACACAAGGCAGCCTTACCCCAATGTGTTCTGCGAAGATCCAGCTAACGCATAAAAGGAGCTCTATATTCACGCCAACCTACCTTCCACACTGCGATCGTCTGCAACACTCAATTTTCTCTGTTGGATAACGTGAGGACGTTATTGTAACAGTTGTCATTTGCAGTGAACAGGGCATCAAATCAATAGGTTGGTCTGGCTACACCCTAGTCCCCAATCGGTTATCAAGAGCGCTGTGTACCCACTCACTCGCTCCCTAACGCAAGGCAGAGACGTACTCTCAGAGCACAATGGATGTTCCAGACAGACAGCTTATTTTCGCTGATTTCCTGACTTTTCGGGGTCAATTTCAATACCTTCTACACCGTAAACCAATCGGACTGTGGAAACTAATGAGTGAATTTGAATGTCCAGCAAGTTGAACGCAAATAGTAAGCAATCACAGGATAGTAGGATAACACGCATCGTGGACAACGGGTAAACCACGGAGGCCTCGAGGGTAAAGCGCGGTTGCTTTAATGTCACGTTATCCGAAGTGATTATGGATGCTTGTGGAAGAGCATACTAAACAACCCAGGCGGACAAATAGGGGGGCCCATTTTCTGGTCGACCATGCATTCAGTCGATGACCTAGAGATACGAATTGCTTGAATCGAAGGGGGGGGGGCATAAAACGTCATCTACCTCTTCCAAACGAGACGTTCCGCTTGAAAACGCAGATGTGCAGAGGTACGATCGCAGTCAAAAAAGGAAGACGGAATCCCCAAAGAAGTGGAGAAAGATTTGGAGGATGAAATTGGTGAGACCATCCAATGAGCACTAACTTAAGGAAATCCGCGTCTCCATCGTATCACATACCAGAGTTGATCGAACGACAGTCGATTACCAATCCCAAAAATTCGCAGACAAGTGGGAACAGTGGTGAATGCTAAGGCCTATTATCTAAACGTTTAGCGCATTGTAGTCAGTAATGCCTACAGGCCTTAAGGGCACAGTCAGTCGCTCCGAAACCGCCGAGAGTCGAAGCCCACCTCCAGCACCTCTACACTATCGAGAACAAGAAGTTAGCTTACGTAGGTACAATCAGCGAGATGAAGGCCACGACAACTGGGCAAATCCTGGCTTCAGAGATGTACACCATGGATAGAGCGCTCGAGGTACAGGCGTAAAACCTGGGTCCGCGCATACAGTACTGAACTACCATTTGTATAGCTTCGTCGCCTGCCCCAACCCCACTCCTGAATCCGTCCAACCTGCTCGACTTCCTATTAGGCTTAAAGCGACTAATAAAGACGGTTTTTGGAACAACAACAACCGAATTAGTCGTGCCCTGCAATACTAGCGGAGAATGACCGGACATTGGAGCCGGGGGCGGCCAAAACTGTGGATGATCATTGCGGCGCACGAAGAGGTGAGCCGGAGGAGCAGTAAGATATGAACGGCTAGCGTAGCCGTCATCAGTGTCGCCATCATGATGGCAGTTGGCCTGCCCAGTACATTGCGGCAACACCAAGACAACGGCAACAGAATGAGGTCACGCGCACAGGTAGTCAGTTAGCACACACGCGCACCAGATCACTGCTGATAGGCAGCTAGGTGGGGTAGCGGTGACTGCCCGCAGGCTGCGGTGTTACCCGCAGAGCTTGGATCGGGGTAGGGACGCCGGCCAACGCACACACAACCTGTGGGTTGAGGGCGGCAGTGAGCCTCGCAACGCGACTTCAGGAGGGCGTCTATACGTGAGCATTAAATTTAGGGCGGGGGGAGGGGAGGGTCACTGGCACTGCAAGCACGCTATGGCCCGACGATGAAACGACGACCGGCTGCGATCTTTAGGGCCACGTACTCAAGCTGGTCATAAAGTAAGTTCATTCAGACGCGCAAAAACGCGTGGAAACATTAAGTACAAGGAGAAGATGATGGAGGGGAGGCGGCGAATCAAGCGCCGGGTCAGCTTGACGGAGAACGACTCGGAGGGTATATAGATGAGCGGGCTGCGGGGAGGCGAGATTGAGAGTAGACGACTTGGCCTATTCCAGGCCAGATCTCCTACTGAAGTTTACTGGCGGTGTACGGAATGTCCGTCCGAGGAGACATACACAAAGCGCTCTCTTTACGATCGTCTGACTAACAAAGGCGTACGACTGCAACAGGAAAGCACATGGTGACATTTAACATACACAGGAACATAGGGGAGGTGGACCGATTCAGCCCTAGCTCTGCTCTCACTTACCGGACAGATTACAGATAGTAGAGAAGACGAGATAGTCTGGGTTAGACAATTTAAGGGCCCAGCGACAAAATCAGCGCCGTATACATTGATGGGGAGGGGAGAGGGGGATAAAAACTACTAAATTGGAGCAGCAGATGGTCCCCAAGCGAGGGAAAAAAAACAGGTGTGTGTCGGAAACTTGTGTCGTCGCCGAAGATAAAGGCAGAGGGGACGTAGGGCAAAACGGCCGCCGCAGCGGACAGTGGTATAGAGACCGACGTGTAGACCTACGCGGGTAGCATGAGCAAGTCACCATGTCCGCATCCCACCAACCATCAGAAGGTTCGTCAGCCCAGAACAGTTCACAAACTCTAGAGATTTTGAAACCGGGGCCCGACCAGAGACAGGCTGTCCATCAACCCGATGCCTCCTCTTCTTCACAACTTTATCCATAGGAAAAAAAGCCTGCAGGAAGTGGATGCGGAGATGAGCATGAGTAAGGGAGGAGAGTAGTCTGGAGGCAGGCTGAAGAAACCATGCAATTCGGTAAACATTAAACGGACTGGGCCGCTAAAAACGGTAGCGGTAGGAGAGACAGTGTGCAGTCAATCGCGTATTCTCTAAGGGAAGTGGGTCAAACTCGGAAAACATGACTTAAGAGATTAAAAGCGTACGGATCCCTTGTATGGAAGCCTAAACAGGACACGGAAAAGGAACCACCCATAATACATGTGGCTTTGTGCTAAATATAAAGGAAATTACGTTTTGGATCAAGGTGAGGATTAGGGCTAGGCTCAAGGATAGGTTTAAGTTTGAGCTTAAGGTCATAATTGGGGTTAGGATAAAGAATAGGCGAAGGGTTAATATTATTATCGCGTTAGCCGTAGGTTTTTGGTTTAGGGTAGGGCTAGGGTTAAGAGTAACAGTTTAGTTTTAAGTTAGGGCTAGTGTTAGCCTCTCTCCCCTCCCCTCCCATAAGGCCACCTCCTTTAAGCAGGCAGAGCGGTTCTAATTTCCCGCGTCCTGCTTAGAAGGTCATAAAATGCATCCTTACCACTAAAAGTAACGCCTAGCAAAAGGCATTTAAAACAGGATAAAAGGCGGGAGAGATGGCACTAATGGTTTACGAGAGCCAAAAGCGGGGGAGGGGCAATGAGCAGTGACGGCACCCCATCGGGACATCTAATACCATAGTAGACTGACAGGCCGACCGGTAACGCAATATTCCGAACTGAAGGTTCACCACTTCCCGCAGGTGGAGGCGGTAATTATGTTCATGTGAAGCAAACTGACAGACACCTACTTCGTTTTCCTTTACCTACTGTCATATTCCGATTGCAATACAAAGTTAACAGTATTAGAGACGGATGTAGGCAGAATGGCTGACTAGGCTATAGCCACGTCTACGCGTACGACACACATACTTGTCCTTAACGCCACGCCATCCAGGCTTTGAATATGACGGTACCATTGATCACACCCATCAGACAATGCTATAAGGGTAAATTTAGAAGCAACTATTGCAGCCTTAACTTCAGACCGGAGGTAGCTTGAGAGTTGGAAATCCAAGCCACGACCATTTGCTTGTAGCGATAGTCCTTGGGCGCACCTGACTAAGTAAGTGACGATAAATAAGCACCGGACGACTTCATCCCTTAGCCTTTGCTATGTGCTAAGGGCCTGTTCACGTAACGTTAATTGGGGATTAGGAGAACTTTTATTTTGGTAGCAAACGCTAAGCATGGTAAACGCAACATGGAGACGAGTAGCACAGTCAAATGCGGTCATTCTGGTCAACAAAACCCCGGCAAATCCGTTGCACTAAAGGAAATGCCTTGGAAAAATGTCAGCCCTATTTCCCTCGCATGCATCCGCAGAGGCCTGAGCTTGTAGGCCGACTGGTGATATTGAGCATGGTGGCTGGCGTTGCGTGAACAACCTTCCAAAGTAAGAAACACGCACGGATGACAACCGCTGAGGGCTCACACAGACTCAGAAAAGTCTGACTAGCGTATGCTATAGGCAGGTGTAGTATTAGCCTTTGAGCTAACACAACAGCGGCACCGGATGTTCGCGAGTCACGTTCATAAGACGACAGGTCGTCCGTCACGAGCGCGAAAAGAGTTACAACTGTCTCATGAGGTCAACACAGCTGCGACTAGCGAGTGACTTTGTTTTCAGTGAAGGAGACGTGCACTGCAACCTGCTTGAACTTCCCGCGGAAAGACAAAGTTAAGACAACCGAACAATCGAGTAATAATTGGGCCTATTTGTTATCAGCAATATTTAGAAGGGAGACCCCATCGATGACCGATGCAGATTTGACGGTTAACCTTGCCCTGGTAGAGATGAACCATGATTGTGTCCTTGAAATTCTATGCGATTCTTGCTTATCGCCATATCGCCTGGAACAGAGAGTAAGGCTTGTTCATGAGTTGCGGGCAAACTTCGACTGGGATTGGATCGGCACCCGGAGATCATTCAGCTGACAATTGCTGCACTGCCTTGACTATACCCTGAAGGGAAGCCGGGCGATAGAGGTGGTCAGCGCTGATCTGTAGCTGAGGAAGTCTGCTAATGATTACCTCGTATATTATGGATGGCCGGTTGGAAAGGCACACACAAAATGCTCGGCCTAGTGCTCCGTGGTGGTGATGATGATATGAAGACCACAGCCTGTTTTTAAGAGTGCAAAAAGTCATCCATTCCAATATGACTTGCGTACAACTACGCACAGATAATGCAGACAGCTACGAACCGGAGGAAAGACGGAACCGACTCAGACGAGACCAAATCTCCCCAAACCACCGCTCGCAGCATCACAAAAATGGTGTGGAAACACATCACACTAACCAGAGGTTTCAGCTGGCAGTGTGCCAAAGCCATGTGTGTGTGTACGCTGTGCGGTAAACAACAGTGCCAGGGTTGGGGAAGAAGATTTTTCCGCCAGCCGTCACGTTGTCATGCCTGCGCACGCCCATACAAACACCCACCCACCCGATAGTTCGACCGTCGATTTCGACGACCCACCCACACACACACACACACACACTAACATTATACAAGAAGTATAGTGGTGATAACGGCGGTCGTAGCCGCGACCGCGACGACGCGTGAGAGCAAAAACCATAGTGCTACCGCCAGGTTTGGAGCGTTTCCTCCTCGGCCGCTGGACGACCAATGCCGCCGTAAGGCCTCAAGTAAAGCGCGCGCAGACCTGGCACAGTTCCAACAAAGTCAGACAGTGTGGTCACAGAAGGCGTGACGAGTAGGATGACGATGACCGTGAGGCGTGGCACAGCTGGCTTGACGATTGGGCAGACGACTTCATACGGTTTTCTGCCCCACTGAAAAGCCGACGCCATCCTCCTCGCAAATCTGCATTCCGGCGGGTTGGTACAAAGCTTTTCCCCATAGTTGCCACCACCACCACCACCACCGCCTATGGCATACTGTCAAGTGATTAACGCCGGACGCTGCGCGACGAACAAAACAAGCTGCCCAGCTCAAAACAAACAGAAGGGTTTTTTTGTTAACCCTGGGGATGACCGCCGTAGTTGCTTTCCGGACCATTCTTCATGACGCTCAAACTATCTGCCCCGGTATTGATAACCACTGTCTGGTCAGTGTAGCAAGGCGCGGCTACGTCGAGGGTCTCCAAAAGACAGCGAATCAAAGGGCGGTGCCTGCAGTCTAGACAGAAATGTCGCGACTACTCTGACAAAGAGTACTCAGCGGAAAGCACCAATTTCACGCTGTTGACAATGGACGCTACTCACAGTGGACTGTATCCCTGCAACTGAAATGCAGACATGGCGGTTCAAGCGGCGGGCCCATTCTACTCGGCCTGGTAGCTGTTGCCCCTCTCTCCTGCCCCATCCGAAGGTCACGGGTTGATAAAGCTGGGTAGACAACCCAGTCATTAGGAGTTCAAGAGCACAACCTGCACATGTAACGTCTGTGGTTGAAAACAACGGAATTTTTAATAGTCTGCGTGAGCAAACAGAATTGTCTCGAGACGTAGGACGTGTTATGATGAGGCGCCCTAACTGACTCGCTGGCACGCTGCCCTGACCTACGTCCATGCGACAATAGCGATTCGCGGACATTCCGTGCAAGCGGTGGTCGCACAAGCTGCCGACAGGATGAGTTATAGGACCAATATATGATTGGTCCGATCGCCGTCAGACCTTGAACATGCTCGTACCTTAAAGATCACTGTTAGCATACGGCAATACACTTCTCCTGTGGGGATTCAACCGACGCGTTGTTTCACGGGCGACCATCAAGGCTTGTGACAAGGCCATAACAGGACGCAATGGTAGAAGGGCAATCACCGATCGCGTTGTGTCTTGGGACGACTTTCGAGCACGGACAGCAGCTAGTATTATAAAGAGAAGAACATTACCAACAGAGACAAATGAGAATAGAATGACCATTTTTGGGTTATAAGTCGTCACCAGCTAGCCATACCCAACCCCAGGTAGCGTTCCACCAGAGGGTTGAACCCGGGACCTGTTGGTTAGAAGTCCAACACCCTAACGCCGTTCTATCCTTTTAAATATATCCGATCGCTACTGACAGAACAACGAGCCTGTAATTCAGTGGATAGGGTGTTGGAATTCTAACCAAGAGGTCGCGGGTTCAAGCCTTGGTTAGAACACCACTTGAAGTTGGTTATGGCTTGCTGATAACGGCTAATAAGCCAGACATTACCATTGCAGTCTCTTTTCTTTTGGTCCACAATGTTATTCTACGTTAGAGGCAGTTCCACAAGGTATGATCACTACTACCACCACAAACGCCGCCATCACCTGTCAATGACAATAGGCTCGGGCAGTCACGGTATTGCGGCTTAGCACCTAGCTGATTGCTGTCCTCTTTCATCTGTTTCTCCATCATCTTTTACCGGTCCGCCGTTCTTTTCTTGCAAACTCTCTAGCTAGGGCGAACAATACCTAATTTGGCAGACGCTTTTATAGTCATTCGCAGTACATGGGCACGAAATGTATTTCTATACGACCAAACGACCCCATACGTGCCTTGGTAACACTATTTACTTTTTCAAGAGCACTTTTTGGCAGCTGTGGTGCACGTAGACCGCTGAAGGACACCTGGAGGTTGGAAGGGATGGGGTAGGATTCAGAACAGAAGGAAAAAAAGATAACTCAGACTTAGGAAGAATCGCTCCGATTGACAAATAATAATTTAACTAACCACAATCGAATAAATAAAACAGATTAAGTGTCACAGAAGTGAAGGCCGGTGCAACCGACAAGTGTAGAGCAGATCGGTTACTCCACAGATCCATCGAGTGAAACCGAAGAAGATATACGAGGATGACAGAAGATAGTGCGTGAAGACTTAACACATTGGCCTAGGAAAGCTGGGAGACTGAGAGGATTGCAGCAGGGGCGTCAGTCAGTCATAGAAAATAGCAGGTAAAACAGCTGCATAAGGCTCTATGACAGCTTCCACCGAGGGTTCATTTACGTAGTTGCTGATTAACGGATATCCAGAGCATCATAAAATGTAGAAGACTGTTGTTTTTAATGTGCGTCGAGTTCCAAACCCCCCTTAAGCCTTAATATGGCACAACTGCAGAGACTCAATAGCATAAAAGATCCCCAGGATAGATTTTTCCATAATAGCTACTCAAGCGAAAACAATCGCAACAAGCATCTACTTTTTGATTTCATATTTTGGACGAAATAATCCGGCGTTAGGGACCATATATCGTGGAAAGATGCTAAAAATCGCGTCAGATCAGAGGCTCTGACGCCTGCTACTTTGAAAATTCAGTTTAGTAGACAACAACGTCAAGCCCTAGGGCATCACAGCCTAGGAAATTCACTTTTGACTGACGTCCATCGCAGTTGACGATAACAACTACTATTTCAGAGGGGATGCAGTTTTTATTTGTGTGCAAAGTGGTTTCTATTGAAGCAAGCCCACACACAGTGCCTAACTGCACTTTTAATTTCCATGTTCGCGTTTTAAATGGCACAACAGAGTAGATAGGATTGGAGACGAGTGTGGGCACCGTGACGGTCAAAATTGTTATGTTCTGCCCCCCGGATGGAACATGACGCCAGGAAACGCCCGTAATACGGGTGGCCTTGCGCTAAATTCCAAGGTGGGTAAAAACGACAGTTCGACCGTCTATTCCGATGGGGTCCACCGTGTACTCCACAGCATGGTGGTGCAGGGATAGTGACTTGCACGCCTGGATTAATGCTAAGCTATAGTAGACTTGCGCTAGAGGTACCGAACTCTCTCACCCGCCTGTGTCCGGTGTCAAGATAGAGTCAAGAGGCCAGTAGGCTGAATCGGATGCAGGTGGCTAGTGCATTGTGAACCTGCACCTATAAGTGCCATCACGCCCGCCCCCTCATGTTCGGAATTTGTTATGAGAGCGCAACCCGAATAACGCCTGCTGAGCCCTGACCTAGCCCTCCATCCGTGTTAATACAGCACATCCGCCCTCAATCTGGACACTAACAGAGCTTAACTGTAAACCTAATTCCTGGCCTTGGCACAAACCTACCTGTATCAGAGGTGACTCCTATCGTCATTTTCTGCAGGGAGGAGGGAGGGGGGGCGGTACATACAAGGAATCCCTACCGCAGTGGCTGAGGCATGAAAGCGGCCCGTCTAAGAGTACAACACAGGAGTGCTGGTCGAAATTTAGTACCTCGAGTGTTAAAAGATGGGTGAATGCCACAAAAGGAGCCATTAAGAGCCAGTCTAATCAGTTAGCAGTCATCCAAGCCATGATTTTCAGCGCACCTCCATCAAATCACGTAGGCGCATATGCGCATGGCTAGCGAGTGATACTGAGAAAAGCTAATGAGCCATGTCGGAAAAAACGGTCCCTCGGACAAAGGAACGTTTCGGCCGCAACAAGGAAAGGAAAGTCCAACCGCTTGCGCGTACACGGCCCGCGCACTGAAGATTCCTCAGTAGTCTGATGTGTAGGTGTACTATAAGCAGCGAGGTATTAATTAAAGATTGCGCACCGTTGGCGACAGTGGACAGGGGGTCGGGAGCTAATGAGCTGACACTTGGAAACACCGACAACACCACCTAACGTTAGAGGTCTCGGCAAGGTGATTGGCTAGTTGGCTCCAATCGGGGCTTCTGTATCTTGAGTCCCAAAGGACACACAGCTTAATGTGGACAAAGAGTGTACTTTAATCGGCCCCAAATGTTCTCTGGGGCAAATAAGACCTACTTAACGTCATATTTAGCGGATAGGACTGGCACAGTGGGTGCTAGGGAAAAAAAACCAGACTTTCATTCGCACCAAAATTCGAGTTTTACCAGGTGATGCACTATGCCATGACCTTAACTGCGGCGCAAAGGGCAATTGTGGCGGGCATAAAGAGGCAATCACGCACACGTCAAAACCCCTAAGCAACGAAATGGTAGATACTGCGGATGCCGGAAAAGAGACGAATAGGTTTTAAGGGAAGGTCAATTTGAAGTTAAGAGGCGAAGCAAGAGGCTGTGAAGTTTGAAGTTTCCGAATTAGAGACAGTTTGGCGCCAGAAGAATGTGAAAGGCAAATCGTAAAACGGACACAGAAATGGGTGACGCACTAGGACTAGGTCAATCAAGTTGGATAAAATGAACGGTAGTTGGAAAACCGCATTCCGTCGGTTTAGAGGCCGCTATTAAGAAATATGACCCTTGAATCAAGATAGTGAAAAAAATACTCGAAAAGTGGAGTCGTCGCCAATCCGCAGGAGCCCAGAGGCTAAGGATGCCTTGCATGACCGCCTAAATAGGGTACGGGAAAAGGAGTCGCCCACAATATATGTGCCTTTGTATTAAATTCAAAGGAAATTAGGTGTAGGATTAGGGTTAAACTTAGGGTAAGGGTTAAGTTTGAGGTTAAGGTTGGAGTTGGGGTTAGGACCAAGATAAGGCTAAGGGTTAAGACTTGGGTTCATGTTAACTGCATTTTATAGGTTTAGGGTTAAGATAAAGCTTACAGCTATTTTTATACCACGATTAGTGTTAGGGTTAAATCGCGGGAATTTTTACCCTTCCTGAAGTTTATCGCAAAGCCACCTATACTAAGTGGTCGGGCGTTCCTATTCCCGTGTCCTGTTTAGCCAACCATACCTGCGAGAATTCCTGACCTTCGGCTCCAATCAGCTGTCAAGATAATCAAACATTTCACGTGACTACTGGCAGTCTGTCAGTGAACTTGTTCTGTTCACCCAGCCCTTGAAATGCAGAAGGTGAGATATCCTTGTTTGCTCTGCCTTTTAACTGAGCGGGCACCGCATTTGTCTCGCGCTTTCGTCTGTGTTACCGACGGAGCCATTACTGTCGGACGACATGAGTCTGTTGTCTTGACAACTGGACGTACGACAAGCCGTCTACATACGACGCGTCTACTGCCATTGTTTTTTGTCATTGCTCGGTGTGTGGGTGCGCATAGCTGTATGACAGAGTGGTCCTTACCGGGAGTAGATGGCACACCAGCGATGGCGACGTCACTAGCAATAACCGAATACTAACAATGATAACCCTAGTTTTTTTACACGCCAACGACATCCCACTGTGCCAAGTGGCAGTAAACAACATGTCTTGTTCTTTGAACTAGCCTCAGAGGACAATCCAAACAACCTGAGCCTGTTCGCCCCTTGCAGTGTCACGAGATGTGATTACTGCCTCCAGGCCCGATAGTCCTAGTTGCCAATCTAATTATTAAGTTAGTGGTTAGTACTGGCTACTGTGTATTAGATACTGGTATTATATGGGCGGGCGAATTCGTCTTGTTACTGGCCGATCGGCCAGTAGTCCGGTTGTGTTGCCATTATCAGAAGGGATGTTGCGCTGACCTGATCATTAACTGCTAGATAAATGCATACTGTCGATTTCGGGAAAGGAAAATCCACTGTTTCAGGTAAGCGTGCTCACAATCACCCTAGTAAGTTGGACTTCTGATCAACGGGTCACAGGTTCGATCCTCGGATGGTGAACCACTTGGGGTTGCGTATGACTGGCTGACGACGGCTAATAAGCAGAAATTGTCATTTCAGTTTCCCTTAGCTTTGTCGGAAATATTCATCTGCCTATTGAATAAACAGTAAAAGCTGAGTATAGATGCTACTCAGCTACATGGCAATAAAGAATACACCGAAGTCTACCTTGTTATCACCACCAGAGACGGCAAGAATGTTGCCTGTGAGGGACCAGGAGACGTGCCAGACCACATCGGAGTACGTTTGCAGCGGTAGTAACTTCCAGACGGCTGGTTCGACAGTGTTGCCCAGCTGCTCCGAAGCACTCTGGCCGTTGACGTCTCGCTGAGATTGCCAAATTATGACACGACAGTCCTGGCCACAACTGGCGATCAGTTGGCGGGATAGGGAGAGACTGGGTGACCAGGCCACGTCACGCACCCAGTCCGTGTGGCCCTCAAGACGAGCTTCCTCAATCCAATTCCTGCCACTGCTTTGATCTTCCCTGAACACAGAAAAACACATACAATCGGGAGCTGTAGGAAAGAAAGGTCTATGCTTCAGCCAGGAGCAGGTCGGGAAACATGCATGCACATATCAGAAATGAAACAGTCAATGCAGAGTTCATCCATGCGGGCCGATGATATTCAAGTCTGCCAGAGGAAGCAGAATGAAGAGCGTATGCACACAAATAAACGGAAAGTTGTGATTGGTACTGGTTGAACATTGCCGACAAAGACAAGGGAGACCGATATGGCCATTGTTGGCTAATTAGCTATCGTCAACCAGTCCCACCCAACTCAAGATGGTGCACCATCCGAAGCTCGGACCCCCGTCCTGTTGATAAAGAATTCCAACGCTGTAACCAATGAGCCACGGGCTCGCTGTCTTGTCGTCTTTTCATTCGTCGTCAACGAATGTCGAAATTCCCAATCTAAACCGGCAAGACAACGAGGCCGCGTCGAACTTTTGATCGACAGGTCGCGGGTTTGAACCTCGGTTGGGGCAAGATCTGGGGTCGGGTGTGACTGGTTGATTATGGCTAATGAGCCATAACAGTCTGCCATGTCTTTGCCGGCAATGTTATCTGAATTGACATTCGTTGGTGAACGCTAGCCAATCTGCCTATGATACTAGCCGCTGCTGGCGGGGCTCGAGAGTTAGCCTCAAGGCAGAACGGGACGAGTGAGTTCCGCTATCGGTTGGTGAGCATTCTTCAACGAATAGGGACCAGTGTCATGACACCGGGCTCAGGTTGGGGGGGGAGAGCGCGGTAGATGTAGCGCGGGTTTACTTTCACGAGTAATTCACGAGCAAGTCACCATCCCTGGCCCCCAGTACACGGTGGACCTCGTCGGATACGACAGTCTAACTGTCACCAGACGAAAAATGACACGATTGAGAGTAGGTAGCTTTAATTATTTTTTAAAAAAGAATGGAATAGAATTTTACTAACAGAAGAACATTTTACGCTCCATGTAATATTTATCGAATGCAAATGTACGTTGGAAGCCTCTTCATTCATGAAAGCCGTTCAGTGGAATTCCTGAAAATCCGTTTACATAGCTGAAATTTGCGCACTTAGAACAACTCTTACAGTTTTCGAATCGTGTCCATATGGTAGTCCCTCAGCGGCTCTACCGACAGAATGACCTCGGTGCTAGTGAGTTTTTGAAGTGTTACGCCCTTAGATGACTGTCTGGATTTCTTGCATCATTTAAGGGGATTCAAACCGGTTCCTGAAGATAAAAATAATTTTTTTCAGATTCGTGCATTGATATCCAGAAGTCTAAGACTGAGATCCGCCTTTTTACTTCGTGCTTACGCCGCCTTAATGACGAGCTCTGATGCGGCGAAGGACTAACTCTACGAGGACATACACGCCCTCCTGGCGACTTTACCGAGGGCGGACAAGTTAATTGTCCTTGGTTATTTCAATGCCCGCGTCGGGACAGACCACGCTGCCTGGCGCGGAGTGCTGGGTCCCCACGGTCTCGGTAGCTGAAACAATAACAGCCTCCTTCTTCTGCGCACGTGTGCGGAACACCGTCTCCTGTTGACCAACACCTTCTTCCGCCTTCCGACACGGGAGAAGACCACGTGGATACAACCTCGGTCGCGGCGCTGGTATCTGTTCGACTATGTTCTCGTCCGGAGGCGAGATCGACAGGATGTGCTGGTAACCAAGGCGATCCGCGATGTCGATGGTTGGACAGATCACCGCCTCGTCATCTCCCAGATGAGGCTCCGACTGCAACCCCGACGAAGGCACCAAGGTAACCGAAAGCCAGGTAAGTTAAATACTCATTTGTTAAATTTGCCTGCTCACTGTTCTGATTTCAGCAACTGGTTAACCCAGAAACTGGAGGACCTGCATGCCCCAGATGACAACGCCACCGTAGAGACACGATGATGTTAACTGCGGAACGTCATCCAGTTCACTTCCCTCGAAGGCCTCCGAAACGCACGCCGTCAACACCAGGACTGGTTTAACGACCATGACGCCGACATCAGCAACCTACTCACTGAGAAGAATCGCCTACACAAAGCCTTCATGGATCTTCAGACTGACACCACCAAAACAGCCTTCTTGAGGTGCCGCCGCAGCTGCGAGAGATGCAGGACGTCTGGATGGTCCGAAAGGCTGAGGAAATTCAGGGGTGAGCGGACCGCAATTAAATGAAAAAAAATTTTCTAAGTCATATACGGCCCCTGCATCAAGGGGACCACACCGCTGCTCAACTCTGACAGCACAACACTGCTGGCAGAGAAATTGCAAATTCTGAAGCGATGGACCGAGCACGTCAGAAGTGTCCTTAATTGCTCATCAGCCATCTCCGATACTGCCATTGACCGGCTCCCTCAAGTGGACACGAAAAATGATCAGGCTCGCAAGTCACAAGCGCCCCGGCTCAACACCACCAATGTCCCTAGCCCTGTCACCGTGCCCACGCTGCCAACGCACATTCTGCGCGCGAATCGACCTAGTCTGACATCTTCGAACTCAATGCCACAACAATCCCACATTATCAACCTCTGCCACATCTGCCTCAGAACCAAAGACGATGACCAACCCAACCATTGATAAACACTTCGATGATGCCCCGCCTCCCACGATCACCGACACCTTCCTCCCTACTCACCCCTTGCGCCGATCAAGTCGACGAACACCCCTTGCCCCACTCCCGGCACCTCAGTGGCCGCCTCCGACTGCCTGCCACCTGTTGCCTCCTCCTCCTCCACCATCACCACCACCACCGCCCCCAGTACCAGCGATTGGGACTCGGCAATAACCTATGCTCCTCGCGATCACACATTCACTTCACACATCGACCCAGTCAGTCACTTGCAAATCCATTGCACAGAGACTGGCAAATCAGTGCCTGGGGCACCAACACACAGCAGAGATCACCATCTCGAATGCTCTCACTACCCCTGCACATTCACTCACCGCATGGGCCTGATCGGTCACATGCGCATCCACGAAAACGGAATCCCCAGCGATGTCTAAACAACTCACACATCTTGCGCATCCACCAACACTTGCCATAGCCCTCCCATGAGCTCGACTACCAGTACCATCAGCAGAGACCCCACAGACTCAGCACCTACCGACCTATTTTGTCCTCATCGTCACCGCACGCCCACATCACGCATCGAACTGGTCGGTCACGTGCGAATCCATCGCACAAAGACCGGCGAACCAGTACCAGGAGCACCCGCCGCACCCAACTCAACTGTCCGCAGTGCCCACGCACATGCACACACCACACGGGCCTATTAGGTCACATGCGTCTCCATGAAAACCTGTGGTAGAAAACCGCCGGCTATACCACAACACTAAATATCTCCTCATCAGCCTCTGCACCTCACATGATCACACCACAAAAAATGCTCTCAATCTGCATAGCTGATTGAGAGGCAAGTTTGATTATCGGCTCCTTCTCCATGTAGCTCGTCTGCTGCGTGTGTGATCTGAGCTTGAGAATATCACAGGGCGATCAGGGCCGTGGGTTTGAAGGTTGCCAACTGACAATTAAATTCAGACCTCACAGTCAGTCCAGTGTGTGTTGTGTGGAGTGGCTAATTGGTAGTCTGAGAGTCAGGCTGCGATGGCTCCTTTTAACGTGACCTCCGGCACTCTCGCACATGTGAGCTGTGAGCCATTCATCCCCTGTTGTGTGAAGTCCTGGAGTTTGTATTATGGGAGCAGGCCGTGACTTGGTACGCGCAGACGAGGTCACCAGCAGCTGCGCCCACTTCCGCATCAGACGACTGACCGGCTCGGCTGGTGGTCTGATTGTGGGGGTGGGGAGAGAGTGAGGTCGACGGCTCAGCGCATTTTCCTCACTATAAACAATCTGACGCGCTTGAAACTATGATGGCACGCTAAAAGCCGTGGCTTGGAAGGTTGCCAACTGACGGGATAACTCGGACTGCATGGTCAGCACAATGTGTGTTTTGTGTGAAGTGGCTGACTGGCGGACTGAGAGTCAGGCTACAATGGCTCCTTCTTAATGTGGCCTTTGTGGCACTCCAACTACGTGGGATCCGAGCCAGGTGTGGTGGTACGCCGATGGGCGGCTCCGGCCGCGCCAGCCAGCTGCGATCTCTCAGGCCTCCGCTCTTCTTGACTTTGTCGTGACACCGGACTCAGGTGGGGGAGAAGGAGAGAGTGCGGTAACGTTAAGCGCCGCGGTTGGAAGGTTGCCGACTGACAACTACACTCAGACCTCGCAGTTAGTCCAATGTGTATTGTGTGGAGTGGCTGACTGGTGGTCTGTGAGTCAGGCTGCGATGGCTCCTTTTAACGTGACCTCTGGCTATCTCACACGTGTGAGATGTAAGCCGTTAAACCCCCTGTTGTGTGAAATCCTGGTGCTCGTGTTTGGCGGGCCAGGTCGTGTACGTAGTACACGTAGACGAGGTCACCAGCAGCTGCGCCCACTTCCGCATCAGACAATTGACCGGCTCGGACAGTGGTTTGACTATGGGGGTTGGGGAAAGAGTGAGGTCGACAGCTTAGCGCATGATCCTCACTATAAGCAATCTGACGCGCTTGAAACTATAACGGTGCGCTCAAAGCCGTGGCTTGGAAGGTTGCCAACTGACGGGATAACTTGGACCACGTGGTCAGCCCAATGTGTGTTTTGTGTGGAGTGGCTGACTGGCGGACTGAGAGTCAGGCTGCAATGGCTCCTTCTTAATGTGGCCGTTATGGCACTCCCACTCCGCGGGATCCGAGCCAGGTGTGGTGGTACGCCCAGGGGCGACTCCGGCCGTGCCAGCCACCTGCGTCCTCTCCCGCCTCCGGTCTTCTTGACTATGTCATGACACCGGACTCAGGTGGGGGAGGAGAGAGTGCGGTATATGCAGCGCAAGTCTACTATCCCTTAAAACTAGTTCAGGCGCAAGTTAACGTCCCTGCACCACCCTTCCGTGGAGCATATGGTGGACATCGTCGAAATCGACGGTCGAACTATCGTGTGTGCCCCCTAAACGGGCCGTGTGGTAATTTGGCGGCGACCAAATCGGGGTGCGACAGGCGTTATTATTGTGGGATTCGGTCCCATAACAAATGCCGAACATGGGGGTGGGCGTGCTCAACGTGGGAATGCGTAGGTGCAGGCTCATGGCGTATCCCACTCTCCCATTCCGTGTGAGCTGCTTCATCTGCGTCCGATTCCGCCTCCTGTCTTCGTGACTATGTCTTCACGCAGGGCACAGGCGGGTAAGGGAGTAGAGAGTGCGGTAGATGCAGTGCAAGTCTACTATTACTTAAGACTAATTTGCGCACAAGTCACGGTCCCTGCACCACCCTTTTGTGGAGCACTTAGTTAGCATTTGTCGTACTACGACGGTCGAACTGACGTGTGTATCACTGTAAAGAGCTGCACTGTGACTGAATGTGCGTGGACAACGTAGGCACGAGTGATGGGTTGCAAACTAATAGTGACTGTTGAGTATGCGCATATGGCCCAGGCAGTGGGAGTTCGGCGTGAGCAGAGAAACGCAGGGCGACGTTAGTTGACGGGGCTCCAGACACTGGTTCTCGAGTGAAACCGCGGTGGATTTGCAGGTGTAAAAACAAACCAATATGCGACTGGAAGTTGTAATTACACCGGGTATAAGTTGGCCCTGCCTGCACTGCTAGCGGCTGCCCTATGTGTCTTGGTGGTGTTGTAATTGTGGTGAGTGTACGAATGGGCAGATCGAGACTGGAAGGTAATGCTACAATGAAGGCAAGTGAGAAAACTTTCTTTAGGGATATTTTGCTGAGATCGAAGCGGTGTTCGCATAGAAGCGTTGTTTCAGCATGCACTCCTCAGTCACTCACATGGTATGGCCCCTCCATCATAGCATAAATTAGTCAGCATGCCAACCGCCTCCAGAACAGGAGGGGGGCGGGTTGTGGTGCAGTCAAACTGCCTTATCTTTAATATCCTCAGAATACAGCTAAAATGGAAGTGATTTATCCCCTCGCGCCTCGCTTTGGTAAATAGTCCGTGCCACTGCGTCCTGAAGGAGCGTCGCTAGGAGAACAAACGTATAAGTGACAGTTGGGACGTCGATTCCGACTATGCCCACCATAACAAGGTTGGCACAGGGATGGCGACTTTCGAGTGGATTAGTTTTAATTGATAGTAGACTTGCCCAGCATCTATTGCACTCGCTCCTCCCTCATCCGCCTGGGCCCGGTGTCACGATAGAGTCAAGAAGACCGGAGGTGGGATCGGATGCAGCGGCTGACAGAGCCAAACAGCTCGGTTACGCATGCCACACACGCCCGTTCCACGCAAAGTGGACAAGGTTTTTACATTTACAACCTCACGAAACTATTTAATGGACAGATGCCCTATAAATATAGATCCTCGTTACGAGTGAAATAGTAAGAAAGTGCGTATTATATATTCTAAGTCTTGCGAGAAAACCTAAGGGCAAAATCGGCAAAGACAACGCGTTCTTCTGCAGTTTATTCACTTGACTGCAACTCTCTTACTAAATATTCGTGACTTTCCACCTCATCAATTGACAGTCATTAGTCCGACGGGGTATCCTAAGCTGGTCAAAAATGCAGAAAGAAAACACCCGCCTGCACGGTGCTGACGGACAAATAAATTTGCCTAGGAACCTCATGTACCCTCAGCACTATGTTCTGAGGGCCAGAACAGATGGACAATAGCAAAGACGTTTTCAGCAACACCGCGGTGAGGCCTATACGGCTTAGTTTCTCGAAGTTTGTCTGGTCTCCCTTCTTGAATACAGGCTCCAGGACAGTCATTTCCAGCAATCAGGAAGAACCTTGTATCTCCACGCCTGAGCAATTATTCCATGAAGTCATGCCGACGCAGGACGGCACGGATACTGTCCTCTCCGGAGGCCTTTTTGGAGAACAGTTTCAGTTTTGCATCGTACTTCCTCCGAGAAGACTGTCAGGAGGCCCATGCTTTGAAATATCGATCCGGTCATGACGGACAGCGAAGTCCCAGTATATATACCAATATTGTTTGAAGGAGAAAGCACCAATGATTCCAGGCTGAATGTCGTAGCCTGCCAAAGGCCTATCTGGCTTTAGAGGGGCAGGCTGCAAATTGACAGTCGATTGATTTGTGTGAAGCGTTGGTGTAGGGTAGCTTTAGACTTTAGTACACTGTTATAGTGTCGCACAGACGATTAGGAAATAAAAGCGGCGGTAAGTACCTTTGCGTGTAGTCTCCTGATGCAAACCTAGTACAGAGGCAATGATTAATTTTGTGAGAACGAGGGCTAATGCGGAAATAGGGGGGGGGAAGGTCACAGACAAAGATGTAAGAGAGTGCCTATGCAGGTGAATGTCAGCGAGGTGATAAGCGGAACCCAGTTCGGGATGGAAACGCGAGCATAGAGAGAAATGGCGGGTAAAATAATAAAATAAAGAGGGACAGGCGGACGACAGAAAAAGTCATGTTACCTGAAGAGGCAACGCACTGCACGTATAAAAGAGAATAAGAAAGAAGAGAAAGAAATGGTGAGGGAAAAGAAGATAAATTTGGGGGAAGAAGGACACTGAGATAAAAGGGTAGTAGGAAGACAGGGAAAATTCAAAACACGCAAAAAGAGAAGAAGTAAATGCGAATGGAAAAGCCGGCCCCATTGGGTTGGCTACGTGTCACTAAGTTGAAAATTTACAAGAAAAACTGGATCTTCCGAAGAGCGTTTTCCTCTCCTTGTAACAGCTCGGGATGCAAATTACGCCAGTTATCCAAAATGCACTTGACGCATACCGGATCAGACGTGGCCTAACTATAGAAGCATCTGTTAGATACGGTAAGTTAACGTTTATATACACATCGCATAGTCTGACGACGAGCTGGGGACCGGTCTCGAACATTTAAATTTATATTCTGTCAATAAATTTCACCTCTTTAAATTATATATATATATATATGGGCGAAAGAGATAACAAAGTGACTTATTTGTCGAGAGATTTTTTTCTGAAACACCTTGCATGTAAGGTAAGGAATAAAATTTCCGTGGCACTATATCTCCATTAGAAGCAAGGTTATGTGTTTGTCTGTGGCGTCAAAGTCAATTTTTCACGAAGCTCGTTGGGTATTTATTGGGCCGGAAGAACTGATATAAATACGATAGTTCTTTCTTAAGGTTATCGCTGCTGCAATAGCAGAAGGCCGGATGGAAAGGGATGCGAAAACAGCTTCTTTTGTGGGCCGCAGAGTGGTTACTTGAATAGTTATGCATGATTTCCGCAGTAGAGTCCTTTCGGTGGACGCTGGTTGCGAATCCACCATCATCGAGTCTTTGTTTACTCAAGCCTAGGAATGGGAGCGTATTTCTTGTTGCAGCTTCGCGTGTAAATTTTATACTCGGGAAGACTGCATTCAGACTGGTGCAATTGCTCAACGTCGCAAGTCTTTATGATAAAGAATGTGTCATCTAAGTAGCGGAGCCACATCTTTGGTTTGAAACTTTTTAAGACGCCTTCTTTTAGCCGTATTTATATCAGTTCTTCCGGTCCAATGGATACGCAACGAGCTTCATGAAAAATTGATTTCGACGCTACGGAAAAACACAGAACCTTGCTTCTAATGGAGATATAGTGCTACGGAAATTTTATTCCTTACCTTACATGCAAGGTGTTTCCGAAACAATCTCTCAACAATTAAGTCACTATGGCATCTCTGTCACCCACAAGCCTGCATCCTCCTTACGCGTAACCCTATGCCGTGTAAAGGACCCCTACCCAAAGAAAATTAAGCAAGGTCATTTACCACATATCATGCGCTAACAGCCCTTCTTTTTACGTTGGCCATACAGGCTGACGTCTTGGGACTCGCATAAACGAACTGAAGCTAGCCGTTCGCCTACGTGACCTCTTATCACTCGTGTTTGCGCACTAACTTGAGTGCGACCACCACTTGAATATGGACGGTACCGAAGTGATCGCCATGGCCAACACCAAACAAACTTGAGAATTATCGAAGCTTGGCACTGTAGCACGACCAGCATTAACCGCCACGTCGATCTAGACGCTCATTACGAAGGGTTACGTGCACGACTAACAAATGAGAGCCCACCACCTAGCAACGACTGCTAATCCTTGCGGAATTTCGAATATCCCTTTTCACCACCCCCACCTCACACATGGTGAACCGAAATTAAACGTTCCGACACCTCCTACCGACGCAGTGACCCCTACATCCAACCCGGGCAACGATCAATAATCTAGCCGGTCATAGTTACTCGCCGCCCACCTCTAACGAAAAAAAACCAACGTAATTGTTCTCCCCTCACCTCCCCTGTCCCAAAACACCCCAATTAAGTGTCCACCAACGACCCCCTTCACGCCAGCTGTTTGTTTGTCGCTATCTGTCCTGCCGCGCCAACTGATCTAGTTCGACCACCTCACTTTCTGCTGTTCATTTCGTCTGACGACGGGTTGTTGTCACCAACTTGAAGATTTACGAGTACAACTAGATTTCCCGAAGAGCTTTTTGTTTCATTATGCTATCTCGGGATAGAAACCACATCAGTTATTCTATATATATATATATATATATATAGGCAACAAAGACCAACAAAGACAAGGGAGACGGGACTGGCCTTTTCTGGCTTATTAGCAATCATCAGCCAGCCATACCCAACCGCAGGCGCTGCGGATCGAACTCGCGACCTGCTGGGCAGAAGTTCAATACTACCCACTGGGCTACGAACTCGTTGTCAAAAAGGAAGAGGCGTATACCGAGCTATTGGCTTCCCGAAGCAAACAAGCTCCGTATGGTGGCAAAGGTCACGAACAGGCAAACAACTACCAGGCCAAATTCGGCCAAATTATAATTGCAGAGAGAAGAGACGACAGAAAATGAGGGTAGATTGATAGTCTGTTTCGGGCTTCATTCAGCCAATCATCACTCTGACTACCGGTCGGGACTGGAAACATAAATATGCGCTCGACCACGGCGCAGTTAGTTCACACACTGGGTCTAGCAGATGGATCATAAGCACTTGATTGAACCAAAGTGCATCAGTGCCCCGCCGCTTGTTATTCTCTGTCGCTGCAGATCAGGTACTTATTCAAAAAGGAATAGGCGTATACCGATCTATTGGCTTCCCAAAGCAAACAAGCTCCGTATAGTGGCAAAGGTCACGAACAGAGAATAACAAGTAGCGAGGCACTGATGAACTTCGATTCAATGAAGTGCTTATGACCCATCTGCTAGACACAGTGTGCGGACTAACTGCGCCGTACTCGAGTGCATTTTTGTGTTTCCAGTCCCAGCTGGTAGTCAGGGTTATGATGGCTGAATGAAGGCAGAATAGACCTGAAACAGATTATATCAATCTATCCGCATTTTCTGTCGTTTTTCCTCTCAGCATATATATATATATATATATATATATATATATATATATATATATATATATATATATATATATATATGGTAGACCTGAAAGAAAGACGGAAGGGGCGACAACCAATCTAAACGGAAGTTAACCCCACAATGATAGCCATTGACAGGAAGGACTAAGCAATATCGATTTTTGTCACGTTTTAAAGTTTAACTGTTTTTCACACTGACTTTATGTCTGACGACGACCTGGGGAACCAGCGTCAAAAATTTACCTAATTAAGTTTCTTAATATTTCCAAAAGAACTTATTTCCTTCGAATTATATATTTTTTGAAAAGAAGTTTACGCGTTGTCAGATGGTGGGCGTTGCATTAGCCGAAAAGTGTCACGTTCAATCGGGAGTGGCATGGATATATAAGACCGTCGGAATTCGCGGATCTGTGCATGCTACAGTCCACCAGACTGTAAGATCAACGCGCCTGGAACCATGCACTGTGGCAGTAAACGACCTGGCTGTTGCGGTTACAAATTTCATGAAGAGGGCGTCCCTCTACCATTTTAGGGAAGATTTACCTGAGCATAAAACCGTCCGCGTGGGTGTTCTCCAGGAGTCTGTGTCAGGGGCATTACTAGTTTTTGATAACAATTCCATGCATGTGGGGAATATTACAATTTTTGACCAACTTAAATCCAGAAATATCTGTTTCAAATATCGTTGGCTAATGGGTCTTGTGATAACTGCGCAGAAAGCGGGGAATATAACGATTTTCGACCAACTTAGGGATATTACCGACAAAGAAAAAAGAGAGTGAAATGGCTATTTCTGGCTCGCTAGCCATAATCAGTCAGCCATACTCAACCGCAGGAGTTACGGCTCTTCAGTTTGAATCCGGAACATCACATTAATAAAAGTATGGTTCTTGTGAGCGAGGCTCCTGTTCAACGTCCTCTGCTGGGGGGTAAAACATGACATGTGAGGGCCGAGGCAGCGAGCAAAATATCCATCAACACGAGGCCGACAAACGGGCCATGGCACACGATTACCGGCTCTGTTCGATTACCTGCAGATAACGCTTTGACAATGGACAGCCGACCAAGGTCTCCGAAACATCAGCATAGGAAAAAAAAATTGTTCCGATGATTCCGCCTTAATTCTCAGATTATCAACCCGGATCTATCTTTTGCGAATATGACATAACACATGTTCCGATGGCAGCCAAAAAAGCTGACTGAACATAAACATGGGCACAGCGGTTGAGCGGGCGTCCGTACCTCAAATGTGTGCTGACCGCTCAACGGACAGGCTTCGTCGGAAAATTTTCCCGCTAAAGTAAGACCTGATAGCCTTTTGGATATGAACCCAACAGCGGCGCGAATAGTATATTAGCGTGGACTTTGCGAACTCCATGTATTACTGGCCCTTCTCCCATTTAGTTGATCCAACGTCCCATGAGCACGCAAATACACACACGCACACATCGCACAGAGGTAATAGTGGGTGAATGAGATTCATGTTGCACATCTCATTACCACATGGTAATTAGCAAGTCCATCGTTGGAGGAAGCATGCGCACGTTGACGAACGGTGCCCACTCTGCGCTGCGCTCTTAGCAGCGTCTCTGGGTGAGAGAATGGGTCACGCACTCACTCACTCGGTGTCGGGTCAGTGCCAGACAGAGAATATTAGTCATTGCGGCCTGCGTGTGTCCTCCCCAGAGAGGCGGCGGCATTGACGTAAGGCCAATCTTGTGGCACAGTTAGCGTGGCGGCGCACAAAGGTCAGCACTGGCCGTAACTGGGGTGGGGGGGGGGGGTGGAAGCGGAGGGCGACTACGACGCAGCGGCGACCCCACGAGGCCAGAGGCGGGGTGAACACACAGAGAAAGCACATATAGGGACGACAGCGCCGCCAAGGCAGGGTCACAACGAGGACGCCGAGAGTGACGCACGATGGCGCACACAAGTACCTCAGGCCAAAGCGAACGCGCCCGCAAGATGAGGACGTGGTGCTGGCAACACGGGGAGGGGATGGGACGAGGACGACTGATGCGAGGTCACGAGCAGAGGCTTGCTTGCACCGCCGATACCGCCCCAACGCCGTCGTCAGTGGCCTCGGTGTCATGTGCTAGGCTCATCCAGCGCGAGCTCACGTGACAACGCCTTTAACGAGGGCATCGTGCTGAGGGGGCGGCGGCGGCGCCTTCGATTGATGGCTCGCGCGGCCGAGCGGCAGGAATTATGCTAAACTCTGTCGTACGATGAAAGTGGAGTACGCGGTGGGCTGCGATCGCATCAGCCCAACAATCGTAATAAGTCTGGCATTAGGTATGGAAGCTCGTTTCTGCCCCTTCGGTTACACCGAGAAAGCTGACAGTGGAAATGGGAACCAGAGACAGTGCCAACATGGAAAGGATGTCCTTTACTTCGACAGAAGAAAACTGCAAAATAACTGGGCATGTCCGGATTTAGGCAGCGAAAAATGATATTTTACTGAAAGTATGCGATATGAAGGGGCCAGTGTTCTTTGGATAATAACGCTCAGTGGAAAATGAAGTTTCTAACTTGTCTTAAAAAAAGTGCTAAAACAGGGGATAATTTGTGTAATGTTAGAGCGCACGTGGATATATTAACGTTCGTAGCCTGAAACGACTTCCAACGTTATCTGCCGGATAATTTCATTGGTTGAATGCTCTCACGTCCTCGTTCACAGTCGTCAGTCTCACCCTTTCAAAGTTCTTCTATCGGCTTGCAACTTGTGGACAATCCAGTTTCATATCCTTGTAGCAGGTAAAATACGCACCTGTTTTACCTGCGTCAGTTAGTTAGCCTTAATTGCCAGTTCCCAGTTCAGAAAGTGAATTGATTTCACTACGGGAGCGTACAGTGCATGAATTGGAGCGCGATCGGATTTCTTAAGTGGAGGTGGTACTTACAAAAAGGTACAAGTGTCCATGAAAAGACGTTGCTTTCGTTACAAAAAGACCCATGCATGACTGCTCGGCATTATTTTTCCAGGTGATCCTGAAGAGACCAAATAACTGCATAAATTTTATTGCATTTATACTTTTGCAAGAAAGATTAAAATTTTTGAAACATTGGTCTCGTGAAAATAAAAAAATACGCAAAATGCTCCAGTGAATCTGAAAATACAATACCAACCGAGTACAAACTGATCAGTGACAGAAATTTATTGACACTTGAGTTGGAGGGCTAGTTGCGGGAGCGAACTCAAGCATTAATTGATGCTACCTTCGGGACTATCAGTCAAAAGCTGAAAACCACGCAAAGGAGACCGCTTGATGGTTCAGACGGGATAATTTCGGTCAATCCTACCGTAAGGTTGCTGTATGGAGGTAATGCGGCTGTCCCTCAAAAGGCAGGTTGAGGTGAAAATCGCAGCTACGACGAGAACATGTACTATTAATGAGCTACAGTAAAGGTGTGGCATGTGTCCGGTGTTTATATGCCAGGTACGATGTAGATGAACGTGATGGGTATACAACATAAAATATGGGCCAGCTCAAGTACGAAAATAAACAGTTAAACACGAATGCTTACTTATATGTATTAAGTAAACATAAAATTAAACATACCGCCATATTTTAACGAGGCAGTCACATCCGCCTGAGGCGAGACGCTTGACGAGACTATTGACCGTTTGATTTAGGGAGGGGTTAAGCATGAAACTCGCGTTGATTGCGGGCGCCCAGGACACCGCGTTTACTCCAACCTAATCAAAAGAAAAAAATTGTGAAGAACTCAATAGAAGCATGTCGCGCGACTAATCACGCATGGAAGAAGAGAACTTCTCAAAGATCGAACGGAAACTCACTGAGTGGGCGTCCAAAATCTTCTTCGCCTCCCAGTTACCCGTGGTAGTGTAGGTTAGGACGGAGATTGAGCCATCAGAACTTCCCGAAGCCAAAATCAAGCCGTACTCGTGAGGCGCCCAGCAAACGCAATTAACTGAATAGACAAAACCGATTGAAAGGGATAGTAAAATTCCCCAAGTGCAGCAACATTTGGAGAGCAGTTGTTAAAGCGTAAACGGTGAAGGTAAATTGCTATAGGGATTCAAGGGTAATAAACAAACAAAACCAAACAATAAGGTTCAAGGGAAAGCCCCACCGCGCGGGCTATTTGCAGAGGCCACCGGCAGGTAAGACATTCAGGGGGACAAGACCGTCACCATCAGCATAAATTTTAAGCCACCTACGACTGTCCAATGAGTCAGGATACTGTTAGTGCGTAGCACGAAGACGCTAATAACTACCACCAGTGAATTAGCGAATACTGATCACACATCTCGTACTATGCAGTTCGCTTACATATTCGACAGCAGCCATTGCACGACACACTTGGTCACAGCCTCGAACGAATGCAACGTGGTCCGTCAATGATAGGCACTCGCTCATCAGCTAGTTGACTGGCGGGTCCTCGAGAGCTAATAACAGACTATCCTTTCTGCACGCCGCAGCCTTGACAGGGCACATACCGTCTGTAATCAATCTAATTCAAGGTGCGGTAATAATGATGACAGGATAGGTCGGGAGGTGCTGAGTCTGTAGGGTTGTGCTGCTGGTACTGGTAGTCACGCTCATTGGAGGACTATGAGAAGTGTTGATGGGTGTGCAAGATGTGTTGGCATCACTGTGGATTACGCTTTCGTGGATGCGCATGCGACCGATACGGCCCATGCGGTGAGTGAATGCGCGGGGGCAGTGAGGGCATTGGAGGCGGCGGTTTCTGCTGTGTGCTGGTGCTCCAGGCACTGATTCACCAGTCTCTGTGCCATGGAATCGCAAGTGACTGACTGCGACACCAGCGTCGCGTCACCCCAGAAGAAGGTTTAGCCGGAACCCAGCCCCTCCAACTGACTCTGCTAAGAGTATCGGGTCTCGCAGAGAACAGCAATGTTCACCTGGTAACGCGCCTGTTCCAGAGCGACTAGCGCCGTCCTGTTTCAGCCGAACGCTTTTCGGATTGTCTTAAAGGAAACGAACATTCCAGACTGTTAGTGTTCTAGGAGCCACCCAGGCAGCCCGGAGAGTATGGTGCGAGGGACGTAGACGGATGGTTAGTTGTTTGTTTGAGTTTTAAAACCACGTAGTTTGCGATCTGCGAGCCACGACCGGCTGCAGAAGACGTGATACCCAGCATTTGTTAAGGGCACCTTTTTAGCCCCTTCGTCCGCGAGGAGGCAAGCAATGATGTCCCTAAATAGGACTCCTTGGCATCCCAGACGGCTGCCGAACTCCACTATGGGTCACGCTTTTCTAATGGGAAAGCGACCTGAGTTAGCCTTGGCCGCCTATGGTATTGCAGCCGCGCCCACCGTAGGACTCTTGAGAGGGGAGGGGGGGCGGTCGGTGGAAATTTCGAGAGTCAGACATGCAGAAGGGTGTGGAGGCACACACAAAACCGGAGACCCTCACCTGGTTTAGCCCACCTGACGTGGCAGTTGCTCCCGGGCGTGGCCGCTGGTCAGAGCGTAGCTACGAGGAGCCACAGGCGAGAGTTGGGTACCAGTTAGAGGCGGCCACAGGAGCATTCACTACCTGCGCGAGACAAATGTGGCGACTAAATGCTACCTGTGCGGTGCCACCTTTGACTAGTATCCCCATACACCCCTATTTTCCATCCAATGAGTACAAGAAAGAATATTTAATAAAATCGCAAAATGCAACCCAACTCAGGGAGCATTATGGAACCGGTGGTATTAGGGGTTGCGCTAAATGAAGAACAGGTGAGCGCCAAACTTAATCCTAACCTTATCCATTTTTTTCGTTAGTTAGCATTCGTTACCGGGTTAGTAGGGTTCGCACATACGTTTTTTGCCCCGAGACTTGCAGCTTGGGAGATCCGGTGGCTTTACTTCACGCTGACCACTGTGCACGATGCCATTCCTAGCTAACCTGACCCACTTTTTCATGGACCCTCGACGGGAGCAAGAATGAGGCCGGATCTGGGCGATCTTTCAATAGCACAGCTAAAACTAATTCGTTTTGAAACTAAGGTTGCGTCCTAATGGTCGACGCCTGGAAAGTTGCCATTTAACCCGATAATTCGGTCCTCCTACGACCAACAAAATATAGGGTCTGACCATAATAATCCGGCAACGAATGCTAACGCTAACGAGCACAATGAATAGAGTAAAGGGCTAGCTTTGCATGTAGTACGGTCGCGTATTACACGCTGACATATCCTTTGTTCCCTGAGTTGGGTGCATATTGCGATCTTGTCGAATGTGTTTGCGTACGTTTTCTATTAAATATATTTGCATATGTAAGGGCATAGAAAATCAATATAAAATGCATGCTACTTGAGTCAACATTTTTTGTCAACTGAAAAGGCATGCATTCAAAAGCCGGCATTCTGGTGTAACCAAAATACCCTGGGATTGTGTTGAAAGTTGATCAATATTTCTGTCCCACCCTCTAATGAATCCTTCTTAATCGAAAGCCCACGCCCCAAAGTTCGTTTCAAATTTCATAAGATCGGTTTATGACTATACGTTTGCGTAATCCGTGCACACTGCTTGCTGGAAGTGTACGGACATCATTCTGTGGATGCGCCCTGACTGTAACGGTTGGGACATAGGGACATTATTGGTCGTCACAACCTCCATACCACTAGGTTAATGTGAACTGTAGAAGGATTGGTGCCACAGGGACGCCAAAGGTAGCCGCAGCAACAAATATGAAAGTAACTTTATTTGATATACAACGGCAGCGTCAGTGGGATTCACAGTGATCTCAACACGGGAAAGGCTTTAGTACAGCCAACGCGCTAACCACTTGAGCTACGGGGCCCCACTGGGAGCCGTGAGTTTAACCACACTTGAGTCAATTTACCCGCCCAACCTACTTTCACAAAGTTGATACACTAAGTCTGATTAGACTTACGGCTACCGGTAGGGCTATCAGGTGGCTAGAGCGTTGACTGTATTGAAACCTTTCCCCATGCTGTAGGTTCGAATCCCGCTGAGGCCGCCGTGTTTTTCCCAATTGGGTCAAATTAATTATCAGTAACTGATAATTAATAACATCGTTCATTGACCACGAGCGCAAGTTCTAGAAGCAAATGAAGTATCCTGTCAACTGCGTAGCTCAAAAACCAATAAGGTTGAGCTTTGAGCATGTATTAACATTGTATTAATGGGGTTTTGAATTTAAAAAGCGCACCCTTTCTCTCCCTCGCTGCCTGCATAACCATCCGAGCATGTCAACTGAAGACAGACACCTGTATCCTCCAAACAACCTCTGGGAAGAGCGCTGGACGAATATGTTACGATTCTTCTCTCCCGGTTTCGGACCAGTTAACCGAATAATGAAGGTGTTGGTCAGAGGGAACTTAACCTCCGACTAAAATCCATGAAATTCCTACGCACGACTGGAATGGGAATGAGTTACATGAATGGATGCACATGCGGACAGGTCAGTCACGAAGGATGTTGAGATGGCGGCACAACTGTCATGATAACCACTGTATGCTCTAAACGTCGTCAAAATCGGGGCGGGTAAGTTGTGCCTCTTGTGCCATACTCAGTTTCGGCAAGTGGTGCTGCTATTCAGATTACAGCACAGATTTGAGTTCTTGGATGGAGTTTTCCAAGCAGTTCTGTGAGAGGGTTACAGGACAGACTCGATAATGCAGCTATCCAGGGAGTTGAGAAAATAGTAAATACTAATAGCCTGAAGTGAAAGCCAAGGTTAGCTAACTGTTAGTGACATAAGAAGCGAGGAGCGCAAAGAGAATACGCGTAATTATGGCAAGGAATCAGCATAACTGTCTCGGAGACGGCATGAATAAGCAATGTGCCCCGTCGGGTCCTACTTCCTGGTAATAGGCATCGCGGTGAGCGCATACTGCTGCAACGGAGACGGACGTTCCGAACTCGGAGAATGTATCCGATGATGATGCTACCCATAAGTTAGTGTTGTGGTGGAAGACGGAGCACCATGCGGCAAGGACACTCTTCACAAAACCAATTATCCATTAGGGACCCTATGACATAACACTTTCCGCGCCAGATAGATGCCACACACTGGCTGCCCGGGAGCGCATTCTTCAAAATGAAGGGCAAGTTGGGCAAAGTAGCCCGCTGCTCACCAGGAGTTGGCATCAGCGCACGATCTTTAAATCCAAGATGCCGAAAAGTGGTTTAGAGAGGCATTTAAGACGATGGAGGGTTTGGCCAATCGGGTGCGAGTAATTTGAGTCACAGGGAGAGAAATTTGTAAAGCATTAACCTCATTCGTTCCTCTCACAGCCAAGATGAAGATGTCTGAAGATGGGCAATGGGTGCAGTGACTGACGCAAGACTACTCCTGCAGTTCTTTTAGTCCAAACTGAGACGGACTTGAGTCGGTGAAATCGCAATGTGGTACCCAGCTCAGAATAATACTTATAACTATCTACTTACCTTGGTACAATAGGGGGTGTTTAATTTCGTTTTTGCTCAGTTCGATGACCCCGTTTAAAATAGCTGCCGCCTAAGCCATGACGCTCTTTCCACTTCATTGACTCAAATTCTGATGCAGAATTAGCGCAAACACGTTGGCTTCTGCCACGGCAGTACCTTAGGTTGCGACACGCATCGAGTATACCCTTAGAACACTCGTTCCCTCAGTAGGTTGTTTGGTTTCCCGCCATTCCCATATCGTGCAGCACCACTCCCGTTAACGATATCCTGGGAGAAACGGTCTTAGTCCGTCAGTCAGTTTTCAGGGCCATAGAGGATTTTCCTTCCACTTGCTCCATTGCAACCCCGCATGGATCACTTTAGTAAACGGTGAACACGGTTCAGCAATATGCTTTGACAAACGGGTCTTAGCATTCGGTTTTGGCCTTTTGGCGTTCTTCAGCCATGTGTTTTAATTTTGGCGGCTGCTTTCAAGGTCAAAAGGTACTGAAAACAATTTTTGCTAAATTACAGAAAATTTTGACCTTTCATCTTTGACGGCGGGCTTTTGAAATTGAGCCGCCATCTTTTATGCTCTCCATTCGCATGTGAATCCTCTTATATAATTTTAACCTTATTTGTTTATTCGAACAACAAAATGAGGTCATCAGCGCACGACGGTCGCACCATTTTGAAGGAAGTCCAATTCGATCAATATT
The DNA here is from genome assembly GCA_017591395.1 of Schistocephalus solidus. Taxonomy (NCBI): domain Eukaryota; kingdom Metazoa; phylum Platyhelminthes; class Cestoda; order Diphyllobothriidea; family Diphyllobothriidae; genus Schistocephalus; species Schistocephalus solidus. The sequence goes on from WEDG01004115.1 coordinate 155,108, forward strand.
TTGAGACGCATTCAAGGAAGATTTCTTCACGGGGAATGGAGGACCATTTTTGCTGAAATTTTTGAAATTTTACTTTCAAAATAAGGCGTAGCTCTCGCTCTCTCTCTTCTCGTGCGCTCCTTACTATCGTTGAGCCCCACCCCTATTACCACCGGTCCCGTATTACAGGTGGACCTGTCGTTTGCTCCCCGAGATGGGTACCGTAATGCGATTTTGCCCTTAAGTCATATGAGAGGTGCCTTATGAGCATACTGAGGAGCTGAGCGTCAATTCGGAGGAATAAGAACTCTTACGAGTTGGCAACTATCAAATACATTTTGGTATTACAATGGAACAGTTTAAAAAATCAATTAACATTTTATACGGGATAAAAGGTTCAGGCGAGTCAAGCAAACTTCCCTTTTCGTCCCACACCATGTACAGTTGAAACCTTAACATCAAGCGGTGGTTGATGTACTATAAAACCTCCATCTAGCGTCTGTCAGACAAGCGTGTTGTCCCCACTTCGGTTTGAAGAAGGAAAGAAGTCCGTTTTGAAGATCTTAGAAACCGCCAATGCTACAGCCATCCATGTTCCTACTGCCTTTTCCAGCCCCTTTTAACACGAAAACGATCGGCATGAACTTGCTTAAGTCGTACACCCCAAAGGGGACGAAAATAAAGAAAGAAAGAAAGAGAGAGAGAGAGAGAGAGAGAGAAAGAGAGCATAGAAAATCACCTGAGCTTCCGTGTTCGGTATACTCGTAGACTTTATGCCACTTCCCTTCCTGCTGACCCCAGATTATCACGGTTTTGTCGTAACTGCAGGAGGCAAGAAGATTCCCATGCATTGGGTGCGACCAGCTCAAGCCCCAGACGGGTCCGCGGTGCCTAAAATGGACAAATTCGTTAGACAATATTGAGGTAGATGGGACCGTTAAAAACAGGGTGCACAGATGCAATGAAAGTGAGGAGTGAGAAGGGTCATTTTAATTTAAAAGTTTCGTGTTGAGTCTTTGATGGATTTGAAAGGCTTAAAGGAGGGGAAAATGGCTAGGGTATGTGAACAGCTTTTCACACTATGTAAGTTGCCGTGGTATGATTTAAGGTTTAAGCGCTGTAAGACAAATATATGAGTGTAAATTAGTGTTTTTGAATACACGCGAATGTATGTTGTCAAAAAGAAATCTAGTTGGGAAATGCTAAACACGCCAGGTATAAAGGCTTCCAATTGTCACAGTTTTATCTATATCGAGTAGATGGACAAGGGAAACAAACGGAAGCAGCCGCAAACTTCAATAAAGGACCGTTGGGTGGTATAGATGCGAACTACGGACTCTGAAAAACTGCTTGATAAATTGGCAACGAATGGTTTTTCAGCCCCACTTGGTGATTATCTTATTTATTTATTGCTTATTGAAGCGGTTTGAGAAATCATGGTTACGCTGAATTGCATTCTCTTGGGCAGTTATTGACAGAAGTTTTGGGGTTTGGCTGGGATGTTTAGAAATAGGTAATGTTGCGAATAAGGGTATGAGGCTAGGTTTAGGTGGTGTGGGACCAGGGATAAGAGTTTTAGGCTTAGGGCTACGGTTAGGAAATTTGGAAAGTGGTTTTCGGTTACAGTTGGGATTAATAATTAGGTTTAGTTGCTGGGATTCGTTGGAGGATGAGATTTTTTGGGTTACTAGTTAGGGTTTGTAGTGAGTACTAATAGGTAGGGTTAGCAATTAAGAAAAGCATTTAGGATGAGTTGATAGGGTTAGTAACTAGGATTAGTCTTAAACCTAACCCCGATTCCCTGGGCCCAAGCCCTAGCTCAACACTCCCTAAACTTCACCCCATACTCCCATTCATGAAATGGTCTTATTCTAAACTTTCCGAACACCCCCGCCCACCCAAAAAAACCATTGCCCATAACTGTCTAAGTGAATGCAAGTCAACGTAATCATGCCTACCCAAATCGATTCAGCAAGCATACTATAAGGTAACCACAAAGTGGGCACCACAGTACCGTTGGGTACCAATAAATCTACGTCGAAACAACAGCGGTGGTTCGCCTGCAAATTATAATGAAAGGTGAGATGGTTTATTTTCACACTTAAATGTATGGTGAAGGACGATGCGACGACAGGCTTCAAAAGAAACAATAGCACTTAAAAATAGTAGAACGTATTAAATGAATAATATAGGCTGAGTGTAGAGCGATTCGGCCTTAAGTGAAAAGTATCTCTAAATATCAATAATTGGCGGCTCACCCACGCAATTCGGCGATCTGCACCTGTTTTTTATTTGTAACGTCGAAAAGTTTGATGACCTCATCAGAGGAGCAGGTGGCCAAGACAGTGCCGTAGTAGTTTAATTGTGCGTCATGCTAAACAAAAGTAGACCTATAAAACGGCGGTTACAATAAGATCCTCATGGCTGGTATCGATTGTTTGATAGACGGAAACCTACAAGATGATAAGAAAGAACTTTTGACAGAAGAGTGCCTTAAAAGTGTTTGGTTTCAAAGCTCAAGAACAAAACAGAAGTACTTCAGGACGAAATGGAGAAAAAACCACCGCTAATGAAAATGGTTCATTTCGATAGTAGGCGGAAGCACTAATAGTTGGACATACTGAGAACATTGCAAGCAAGGTCATACAGGAAACGTGGTAAAAGGGGTTTTATCGGTAGGGCAGAATGAAGAAGCAGAAAAACCTGGGCTAAATGGAACTCATGGGAGTTAAGGGAAATGGAAAGACTATCCCAGGGGCGAAGGGCAAGGGAATCGACCTCCCGGAAAGGGAAAGTAAGCCTGATCCGGCCTCAAACAGAGGTAAATGGGAACGCAGGTGAATGAACCACGAAATTTAAACGCGTGAATATGAAATCAGAGACAGGTAATTCGGAGAAAATGTTGTCGGTGGATCCGACTATTGTGCTTCCACCCGCTATTGTCCCTTATAGGTCAGGATGCCCCTTCAGGAAAAAGGGAAGAAGTTAAAAGACTCTTTTGTAGTTAACCATACGTTTTGTGAGAAGGGGAGGGAGGGGAGAGAAACGCCGGGGACAACGAACGTGCTCATGTTAAGCTCTCAGCGTTGCATTTTATTTCCCAAAATGATGGCTCAAGGCAATATTGTTTGGGCATTCAATCAGATTAAAAAGGACCAATATCAATAGGCGTTTGGGGCATTCGAACTTAACAGCTTGTAAGACAATATATATTTTAAAATTGCATTAAGACTGTACTGGTTAATGATGTCCAATAGAGAAGCAACAATGGGGCTACATATCTTGATTGTCTATAGCAGCAGACAGAAAGGAAAATTTATATGCTGTCTAGGTGAAAAAAATGGAGTAATGGGAAGGCGAATTGAAAGAGTATTTATGAGTTGTTACTAATAAGACTGGTATTATCAAAGGATAAAAGGGATATACTAACAGCGTCAATGGATTCTAAAACGTGATTTTAGAACTACTTTTTGAACCCTGGTTCAGTTCTATAATGTCTTAATTTATGACAGACAGTGAATCTTAATTTGACTAATGAGCGAGGACAGTCAATCGCTGATGACAATACGGTGGGTTCTTACCTGGGAATGGGAGGCTTCGTCAAACGTAACATATTCAATAATGATACCTAGATGCAAGACGACTAGTCTGCTGTCGAATGAAATGTCTCTACTATCGGTGCCTCAGGTGTAGTGTTAAGACGAACAGCACACTGCCGGTAGAGGCAACTTTAATATAGACATTCGGAGATACGCGAATAAACTGCGATCCGCTAAAAAGAACGGCGACCGATGTTACTGTGGTAAAGGAAGCCAGAGCGCTCTGTAATACAGACCGATTGGGTTGGGTAAAAGCCTCATTTTGGAAGTGCCAAGAAAAGCCAAAGGACTAAAAGTTTTCGGGGCTCACTGATAAAGAACGTGTTGCCAGAAATAGCGATAACGACACGTTTTCGTGGCTGCACAATAAAGCTGTCCACTTAATTAGGTAACAAGTACGTGTCCTTCACGAACGAAACTCCAACAGGTAGAAACAGAGGCAGCTGTCAGATTCTTATCGATCTTCGCACGACAGTGAAACAACTATTCGAAAATTTTGAGCAAAGATGCCGCATTATTTAGTTTAATGGCAAAGGTGCAAGACTTGGTAAGAACGTACAATTGTCCTACAACGTGGAGTGAGTAAACATTCGTCAGCTGTAGGGACAAGCAAACTCTACAAGTCCAGCTGTGAGGCTATGGCGCCGGTCAAACTAGAGAATACCTAAGATGATCTTATAAAAACTATTAGATAGCACAAAGTGCCTGCTAAAATCCATCAGAGCTGCTTGTCGACTAGCAAATCTTTACCCGGGGTAAAGGGTTCGCTAGTTGGGGCGTGTAACTTGCAGAATGCGGTAGGTCGCAACACTTGCCTCGTTTTTACGGCTGCGATCACGCCTGATCTAACCGGTCTCGATGACGTCACGGATTGTGCCTCTCCACGCGTGCCAATCCACGGCAGCAGACCTGGACAGCTCCATCTATTCTTTTCGCCAACGACGGACGCGGAATACCGAAGGTCAAAGAACAACTTCCATGTCTTGACGAACTGTCAAGCCAGGTTTTGAACTGACCTCCTCTTCGACGCGTCCAAATTGGGTAGTGGGACCGAATCAAGGACAGTAACGCTGAGCTCTTGAGGTGGGCGACGAAGAACGTGCCCAAACCACCTCAGTCGTCGTTCTTGGATGGCTTGGGATATCCTTGCGATGTTTTCGCAGCGAGTGCAGACCATTGCATTTGAGACGAAGTCGGTGTACTTCACTCGGAGGATGGTCCTCAAGCAGTGGTGGTCAAATGCCTGCAGTTTTCACTCATCTTCCACGCGTATAGCCCAGCATTCACAGCCATAGAGAAGGAGAGACCAGGACAGACGCACGGTACACGCGAATCGTTGCGGCGATATAAATATCGCGTGTCCACAGGCACTTTTTAAGGCTTGAGAAAACCCAAAGAGCAGCATCAATGCGGGGGACAATGTCATTCTTGCTTTGTATATTCGGCAGCAACCTCACCCTAAGGTATTTGGAAATGTCTACCTCTTCAAGTTGACAGCCATCAATCTCGAGAGGTGTCTTCGCCTAAGCAGGGATGCAGCTTGAAAAACTTTGGTCTTCCCCGCGTTTATGGACAAGCCGACCGATTTAGCGACCTCATTCACTCGCGACATCATAGATTGCAGAGCAACACAGCTTGAATCTAGTAAGGCGATATCATCTGCGTGGTCAAGATCATCCAGCCGGAGTCTGGGTGCAAGCTCAACACCGTCCTCTTCATACAGGGCCTTCCCGAGAATCCAGTCGATAGCGTAGTGGAACAGCATGGGAGAGGGGATACAACCCTGTCGAACCCAAGACCGAATGGTTGTGAAAGATTGTTATGGAGCAAAACTCGCGCGGTGGTTGAGTTGTAATAGGCCTTGATTTTCGGTGGTAGACCATGTAGTGCCACTATCCGCTATAAGGATTTACGATGGACGGAATCAAACGCGGCAGCGAAGTCGACAAAGCAGACAGCCATCGGTTGCTGTAAACTATGGTGGAGTTCAAGGATGCGTCTTAGTGTGAATATTTGGTCAGCACATTCACGCCCACCACGGAATCCGGCTTGGTTGGGCCTCGTCCTAGTCGTGCACAGCCTGGAATCGCCTGAGAAAGACAATAGCGAAGATTTTAGCAGCAACGTTGGTAAGACTTATACCACTGTAGTTTTCGCATCTCGTTTTATCTCCCTTCTTGTGGACAGGCACAAGGATGCCTGAGACCCGGTCATTAGGACCAACCTCGTCTCTACACGCTTGTGCAATCCCTTCAGTGAGCCAGGGCGCTAGAAAGTCGACGCAAGACGTGTAGATTTCAGCGGGTATACCGTCCTCTCCAGGTGCCTTGTTGTTGCACAACCTTCTTATGGCATCAGTGACTCCTCCTTCAGAAGGGGGTCGCATGACACTGCATTGGCAGGAGATGGAAGAGACTCCGTTGTACGTGGTAAGGGGGTCCTGGGCTCGGTATAAAGTTGAGAAGGTGCTCGAAGTGCTCAAGCCAGCGTTCGACCTTGGCCGAGTTGTCAGCAATAAAGCTGTCATTGACGTCACGAACAGAGTCGTTCAGGGTAGACGGCCTACCACTGACTTGACAGATAATTTGGTAGTTTTCGAGTGTCACCTACGTTTGAGGCCTGCTCCATTGAGGTCGCTATTTCAGTCCAATATTTCTTCCGATCTTTCCTAGTCGACTTTGCCGTCATCTTTAGGAGTTGGCAGAAGGAATCATCGTTGCGGGACCTGGATCGAGTCGTCTGGGCAGACAACTGTAGGGGTTTTCCGCTGATCCAGTCCTGCGGCATCGCTGAATATATCCAACGATCTTATCAGCTGCCCCATAGACTAATGCTTTCAGTGATGACCACTCACTACTGCCTTCTCCGTCTGTTCGGGTAGTAAAACAGGACCGGATTTCTCTCTTCAGGGCCTCGGCAATGCCGGGTTGTCGGATATTGGCGACATCGAAGCAGCTAGCACGTGACATTTTGGCTGCGGATAAAAGGTGCACTTTCAAGCGTGTACGAACGAGAACGTGGTCAGACCCCATAGGCATCATCAGTCTCGGCATCACACATCGATCTGCTATCATGAACCCAGCTGCGGAACCGTGAAATGGCTAGGATGTAGTCGATCTGACTGTCCTTATGACCGTCGTGTGAATACCAGGTCAGCAAGTGTTTATTGCGGTACTGAAAGCACGTGTTCGTGATAAACAGTCGGTTGTGGTCAGCAAAGTTCAGCAGCCTCCCACCATTTTCACATCGAGAACCAAGCCCAAAATGGCCAATAAGATGACCGTTAGTGGTCACCAGGTCAAGTCCGGCCATTCCAGTCCCCAGCAACAATCAACAGATTGAGTCACGGGAGTCTTTCGACTAACGCTTGCAGCTGCGATTAAAACATCTCCTTGTCACACTGTTCGGTAGCGGAAGTCGGTGCGTACACTGAGACGATAGAGATGTTTGTAAAGTGACCTTTAAGTCGCACATAGGCCATCCGGTTATTGACTGGTTCCCAAGCAAGCAGTGCACGGTTCGCTTGTTGCAAGAGGGCGACCGCCACACCATGTCTACAAGAAGAGTCAAGAAGGTCACTGTAGTACAGGGTGATGTGTGAGTTGGCCCCCGGGATTTTTATTTCCAGAGCCTGAGTCAGGTATTCGGACTTCTGACAGGCAGCACACATGTACGTTGTACTGATAAAGGCTGCGCGCCGTCAGACTTTGGGTACTAGGGTCCAGGAACATTCGCACATTCCAGCATCCAATACCAAGGGTCCGATTCAGATTGAGTAGTCCAGCTCGCATACTATTCGCCAGCACCACTGGACTAGGGTTGCGGAGCGCGTCGGTTCCCACGGACGCTGTAGCATGGATCGTAGTACTATATTCGGACTTATTTTCATGAGGTAACTTGAAAGTTGTGAGTAAGGGCGGGTCCCCAACAGCCGATCGGATTGTTTGTTCGAGGTTTTCTCTTCCAGCGCGTTGTTTGAAGAGCCTACGCACAAGACAGCGGGGGCAAGCGAACTTATTTAATGGCGGTTCACAGTCGCCATGGCACAGTGCCATCATTGGACTTTGCGACTTTTTTATAAGGCTTTTGGCGTGCCAGACCTCAGCCCATCGCACACGGGTAGCACTGTCGCTACCGGTCCACGACTACTTATTCACCATACCCGAGAGCCTGCTTATTTCGCAGCTAAACTTCACCAAAGGCCGTTCCACTATCCGCCACCTGTGGACGCGTCGGGTAGCCAGCAACTAGTCTACTGGGTAACCCATTTTCCCGTTCAGGTGATGATTGCTCCTCACGGTCTTGAAGTGGCACTAAACTCTTATCTGCAGTTCTCTGAAGCTAGAATCTATCTGGCGGCTACACCGTAGTAGCCACTCCTAAGGGCGGGCTAAACCACATAAGGGTATCCGGCCTTGTGTGTGTCAGCACAGACGACAAATCTTCTTCCATTCCTCCTCCTCCCGACCAGTTCAAAAAGCCCTACGTAGATGGTGATATGCAATCCCATAGGTGGTTCAAGCTTACTCGGATCGGTCTCCACTACAAAAATTCGTGCCTCATAATGAAGTTCGTCAATTGTCTGCGATGTCTATGCAGCCCTATTTATGGATAGCCCTGCTTTACCTCATCATGGGGAAGGGGCCAGAAAATGAGCCCCGAACAAATGCAGAGTCCACATCACCTGAAAGTATACTGTGGCTCGTAGATGAAAGACTCGCGGTTGTAAAAAGCAAATGAACAAAACCTCCGTCCCCATCTACCCGCCGCATCCCACAAACCACTTGCGTGACGCTGCTCACACTGGCGACCTGAAATGTTCGTACTCTTCTAGACAGTACGCAGAGCAACCGGCCAGAAAGGAGGATGATACTAGTCGCTCAAGAAATGGCGCACCACGAGCCATTAATCGCTGTCCTCAACGAGACCAGATTCTTTGAACATGGTCAGCTGGAGATGGGTACCGGCTACACCTTCTGATGCGACCGATCAAAGGCAGAGTGGCGCAACGCTGGCGTCATCTTCGCCATCCGGAACGACATCGTGAAACGACTGTCCTTTCTTCCGCAGGGCATGAGCTATCGTCTAATGCGCCTGCGACTGCCTCTTTAAGGAGCCAAATTCGCGACCGTCATCCGTACCTTCGCTCCTCCAATGACCAGATCTGGTGATTTTAGGAACAAGTTATACGAGGATCTGCATGCCTTGCTGGCGAATGGGTCGAAGGCGAACAGGTTAATTGAGCTTGATGACTTCAATGCCCATGTCGCGTCAGACTACACTGACAAGGGTGATGAGTTTCCATGCTTTCAGCGACTGTAAGGGTAACGGCCTTCTATTTCTGCGAGCCTTCGCGGAATACCCCCTCCTCCTGACCAACACATTCTTCCGCCTTCCGACGCGGGAGAAGACAACGTGGATGCATCCCCGATCGCGGCGTAGACACCTGCTGGACTAATTTTCTCGACCAGAGGCGAGATCTACAGGACATGCTGGTAACCAAGGCGACCGGTGACGCTAATACCTGAACGGATTACCGTTTCGTCATCTTTAAATGAACGCAAACAAAGCAGCCTTCTTCAGAACTCACTGCAATACGCCTGAATGGCTTACAAAACCGCAGAAATCCACGGGATACGCAGACCGCAATGAAACGAGGCATTGATTCGCCTCCAGAAAATTAGCCCAGAGCCCCACATCATCGTACAGCCCCATCGGTTTAACACTTAAAGAGAAATCACAAATCCCGAAGCGCTGTGTCCAGTACTTCAAAAGTTTTCTAAATCGACCACCTTCAATAGCCGACACGACCATTAAACCTACTCTCAAATTGGAAAAAAATAATGACCCGAGTTTCTAACCTTCCCTTGCAGAAAGAATGAGAACCCTTCATCAGCTGAACAACAGGAATGCACCGGGATCCGACGCAATCTTGGTCGAAGTTTACAAGCATGGCGGCATACGGCTGATGGACGAATAATAATAGTTCAGAAGATTTGGCGTCAAGGAAAAGTTTTTTCGGGATTTCACGGACGTGACAAACGCCCATCTCTATAGGCGGTAAGGGAACCGAGAAGTCTGTGATATTCAAGGAGAAATACCTTTGTTCAGCATTGCCGAAAAGAACTTCACACGCATTATTCTCAACCATCTTAACGATCATTTGGGACACAAGCTTCTGCCGGAAAGCTAAGGTGGCTTCCAAAGACACCTTGGAAACACCGACATAATCGTTTCGACCTGCCAGTTACTAAAGAAGTGTCAAGAGATGAGAACCTAGGGTGCAGCGCGATGGACTCTGAAAAATCATGAAAAAATTTGGCTGTTCTGAGCGATTCACACACAAAACGCGTCAACTCCACAATGGGATGATGACACGTTTCACGGATGATGGAAAAGTCTCCGAAGCATTCGATGGAGTTAAGAAAAGCTGCGCAATCACTCCCACTCTTCAGTTTCACGTTCTTTGTCATGCTCACTTTTGGATCCATTACATAGACTGTCGAACCTGTGCCAGGAGCAGCAACATAAACCCGTTACACTCACCTTTTGCTGACCACAGTCACAGGATGGGCTTACTCGGTCATATGCACATTCACGAAAACCTGCGGTAAAACACCGCCGGTCAAACCACATCAATACAGAACTTCACCCCAGCAAACACTACGCACGAACTCAACCCACATCACTCCACACAGGCACGGAATGGCCACTTCTTATGCATGTTGGAAGCGTGTTCGTTGGCTTCTTCTCTAAATGGCCCCAATGACACAAACACATGTGAGATTCAAGTAGCAAAAATGTGTATCGTGTGGGGGATGGGCAAGTAATGTGTCGCATGTAGAGATTGGCTGCTTAGCTCTGTCACCAAGTGAGGCCGACCTCAGCATTAGTTGGAAGACCGACTCAGATAGTGGACATGTGTCTGGGAGAGGGAAGTGAGGCCGACAGTGATCAACGCATATTCATCACTATAAACTAATTGACACGCTTGATTCTATCACGGTGTGCTAAATGTCGTGGCTGGGACGCTTGCCAATTGACGATTCAAATCACACCTCGCCATTGGTCGTATGCTTTTGTGGGCTGACCGACTGATGGGCCGAGGGTCAGGTCGCAATGAACCCTTTTCTGTATAGCAAACTCACGCATGTGGATTCGGGCCATTCACTCCTTTCGCGTGAAAACCTGGTGCTACGGAGGACCAGCTCTTGTGTGACACTCGTATTTGAGTTTTTAGCTCTATCAGTCACTGCGGCCGAGCCCTCCTCCGGTATTCTTGACTCTGTCTTGATATCCGGCGCAGGTGGGTGAGGGAAAAGAAGGCCGTAGCTGCTGCGCAAGTCATCATCCATGCGCCCACCGTGCTGTGGGACACACGGTAAAGACTATAGCAAACAACAGTCGAACAATCAAATTTATGTCCACATTTGCGAGGCATATAATCTGCCACCTAGGATTTGAATGATGTACAGCCACTTTTACGAATAAAAACCGGCGGACAAACTAAAGAACAGTAACTAGGGAATTGGATTAATCAAAATAGCAAAAAGCGCTATGATTTTTTGATCCACGTTTGAAGACGTAAACAGTAGAACGCGCAGAATAGGGATGAAGTTATACTGGTTAACAGTTGTATGAACTAAGAGTGAGGTTTCAGAAAATCACGACCTTTGAAAGAAAGACTCTGTTTCCATGAGTTCAAAGTGATCCAAATACTTTCTGTAAGATAATAAAGCCTGCGAAAAGATTCAACATTATTTGTGTACATTGTTACAACACCTGGACACAAATAGTGGCGTGAAACAGTAAGTCCTTTCAAGTCTTCTCTGGATTTAAATCTTGGTTGCCTTAGTTTTGGAAGCACTGTCAAGAAACTGGAAAGCTATAAGGTCCTTGCAATAAGCTTTTTCACTAAATGTTTAGGACACGAAGAGTTAATCCTTAAATAACCCAAAGACGAGGAGGAATGTACCCTCATAGCAACGCACAAGTACATAATACGATAGTGAAGGAGAGGCTGACGAATAAGCAATCGCTAATCAGCATCGCCAGTGTGATCAGGGCGTGGATCCTTGAGGTGTGATATGCCCTGTGTCTTATCAGGTAGCGCGAAGCGCGATGACGACAATGTTACATAGCAACCGAGAGTCGAAATTCAATAAGTTTGCTTTTTATCAATGCTTCATGGTTGGATTCCTGTGTTGAATAATCTAAGCGGTCGTGGTGGGCCCGCGCGTACTCACAATTCCCAAAGAAGTTTTTAAAACGTTGGAGCTGAGTAATACAACCCACGCTACGGTGTCTCCTGGAACCGACGTGCTTGAAACCCTGGTCTGGTGGTGTGGGTAAATAATAAGCGAGCATGACTACCCAATTGAGACCGGAACATTAGCATTCGACGCTGGATTCTGCAAGTGCTGCTCAACCCTGATATTAAAAGTCTGAAGACTAGCAGTTCTCATTAATAAAACGCAGAAGTCTACATAGGGTCCAAAGCCAAATCCTAGACAGGCTCTCGGAAAGTCAAGATCCCTTCTACTGTTGTAGCTATAGATGCAACGCGACCTCTGGTAGATAACTTTGCAACCGTTTCCTAGTAACAGACCAACCACGCATTGGCTGTGTGGGAACCAGTCAGCGAAATGCAGGTTTACACACGATAAAAGAGACGCATTACCAACATTTATGATAAAATTGTAGTAGTCTGTCTTACTATGCACTAGCAGGTCAGATGTTGAACTTGTGCGGCTAATGATTGACTGGACAGAGCCTGCGCTAATCACACCAGTTGACTGATATGCAGGATGTACCTCCACGGCCTACTGATCACGGTAAGCTAATCACAAAACTAGCCATTGAAGCTAGCCTTTGATGATTGTAATGGTATCAGGGATTTCAACAGTCTGCATCTACCCGGCAACATTACCTGCCAAGCAAGACGACAGGAAACTTCCTTACGAGTAGCTGCAAGAGCTGATGTACAGCCACTTTTACGAATAAAAACCGGCGGACAAACTAAAGAACAGTAACTAGGGAATTGGATTAATCAAAATAGCAAAAAGCGCTATGATTTTTTGATCCACGTTTGAAGACGTAAACAGTAGAACGCGCAGAATAGGGATGAAGTTATACTGGTTAACAGTTGTATGAACTAAGAGTGAGGTTTCAGAAAATCACGACCTTTGAAAGAAAGACTCTGTTTCCATGAGTTCAAAGTGATCCAAATACTTTCTGTAAGATAATAAAGCCTGCGAAAAGATTCAACATTATTTGTGTACATTGTTACAACACCTGGACACAAATAGTGGCGTGAAACAGTAAGTCCTTTCAAGTCTTCTCTGGATTTAAATTTTGGTTGCCTTAGTTTTGGAAGCACTGTCAAGAAACTGGAAAGCTATAAGGTCCTTGCAATAAGCTTTTTCACTAAATGTTTAGGACACGAAGAGTTAATCCTTAAATAACCCAAAGACGAGGAGGAATGTACCCTCATAGCAACGCACAAGTACATAATACGATAGTGAAGGAGAGGCTGACGAATAAGCAATCGCTGATCAGCATCGCCAGTGTGATCAGGGCGTGGATCCTTGAGGTGTGATATGCCCTGTGTCTTATCAGGTAGCGCGAAGCGCGATGACGACAATGTTACATAGCAACCGAGAGTCGAAATTCAATAAGTTTGCTTTTTATCAATGCTTCATGGTTGGATTCCTGTGTTGAATAATCTAAGCGGTCGTGGTGGGCCCGCGCGTACTCACAATTCCCAAAGAAGTTTTTAAAACGTTGGAGCTGAGTAATACAACCCACGCTACGGTGTCTCCTGGAACCGACGTGCTTGAAACCCTGGTCTGGTGGTGTGGGTAAATAATAAGCGAGCATGACTACCCAATTGAGACCGGAACATTAGCATTCGACGCTGGATTCTGCAAGTGCTGCTCAACCCTGATATTAAAAGTCTGAAGACTAGCAGTTCTCATTAATAAAACGCAGAAGTCTACATAGGGTCCAAAGCCAAATCCTAGACAGGCTCTCGGAAAGTCAAGATCCCTTCTACTGTTGTAGCTATAGATGCAACGCGACCTCTGGTAGATAACTTTGCAACCGTTTCCTAGTAACAGACCAACCACGCATTGGCTGTGTGGGAACCAGTCAGCGAAATGCAGGTTTACACACGATAAAAGAGACGCATTACCAACATTTATGATAAAATTGTAGTAGTCTGTCTAACTATGCACTAGCAGGTCAGATGTTGAACTTGTGCGGCTAATGATTGACTGGACAGAGCCTGCGCTAATCACACCAGTTGACTGATATGCAGGATGTACCTCCACGGCCTACTGATCACGGTAAGCTAATCACAAAACTAGCCATTGAAGCTAGCCTTTGATGATTGTAATGGTATCAGGGATTTCAACAGTCTGCATCTACCCGGCAACATTACCTGCCAAGCAAGACGACAGGAAACTTCCTTACGAGTAGCTGCAAGAGCCGGTTCAAGGACTCCACCACCGTGATCGGTTGATTGTTGCGGGGGTCAGAAATGGTCGGACTACGCCAGACGAACTTGATATATCAATATACTAGCCCCTAATAGCAAAAATTCTGGCAATTGTCAGGTAATGTGTGCCTGCAATGTGTCTTCTGCAAGGGGGGAGGGTAAGTATAATTATTTTAGCCTGCGTTTTCTCGCCGTGCGTTCCTTATCGCTATCGGTGCACTCCCCTGTATGCCCTCGGAATGCAGTGAACGGGGTGCAGCTATCGGTCCGGCTCACCCTGCCCTCCATCCACCCCTCCTAAGGGACGTTGTTCAGCAAACTCGAAGGTGACGGCAGAGGCCTCGCTCGGGAAGCCTGAGGAATATCAATTTTTTCGTCGCCGAAGATTTTTGTCCGGTCGGGAAATGAGGACACAGGCCGACGAGTATGCTAAAAATGCCTGGGTTTACGCACTGCAGGAATCCCCGAGGTTGGAGGCTAGTGATGCTGTGACTGTTTACCAACTGACGCAAAAATCAGCTGCCGAAGGCACATTTGGGATACCATTTTGCTATAGGATGAAGTGAACATAGTTAAGACCATCATGCCGTAACATGTTTTCCCTGTGTTGTTGTAGACGACGGCTTCCGACGAAAATTACAACGGCCTACGACCATCGGAGCGAGAGAAGAAAGCCACATACATATCTATAGTGACTTCTTGACAATATGCCACTGCCAGAGGTATATTTCCTTTCATCTTACTGAATACTGTTTAGGAAGTGGAGGAAAGTGTGAGAGGAAACGGAGTCGGTAGACACTATACCGGTCAGGAATTCCTACTCCGAAGGGCAAATTCGGCGAATTTTACAGTTGGACAGGAACATTTATAGAGATAACGGCACATTTTGAATACAAATGATGTGGGTTATGAAGGTGCTTCAAGAGTTGCACATGCGCCTTCGCACCGCGGAAATGCTTATTGCCGATTGGCCTGTGTCCACTGTCGACGCGACTGCTGAATTAGCCAGGAATCCTCTGGTCAGAAGCATCCGTACACGAGAGGAATTCCAACACGTTAATCAACAGCTTTCAGATGCTGATTTTAGACGGCAGTTGGTTAGTTGGCAAGATAGCACTAAAGTTTCATTTCTGGTCGGATTCTTAAGTTGTCTTAGCGAGCGTTATACGGACGACTTCGTCAGACGAACTTTTCATGCCCTGTTCGATGATGGCCTGTGCGGATCTAAGCTGCATGAGGTTATTACCGGTAAGTTTGTGTCAGAATTCACTAAACCGTAACTACATAGATGTTTACTCACAGTGGACTAAGGCCCCGCAGCCAGATGTCTACGAACTGGAGGCCACCTCCACCAGGCAACTTAAGTGGGTATTGGATGCGCTAAGGAATCGGTGAACAAGGGAGGACCTCCCAATTCACTCGGATGGTAGATTATATTTAAATGCCTTCTAAAGTACTGCATCGTTTTAGACGAGGGACCTGGTCCATCTCGCCCTGCGAATGTGACACGGGATGCTAGTTCAGACCACAGTGCGTAGAAGGAAGAGTGAATTTATGATGTACACTTATTATTGTTTTTTTTAACTAAATAAACCAAAAACATTTATTGAACATTCAAATAGAATTCCAACCCTACTATGGCGACTGTATGTACTCGTATCGCGAATTCCCGCGATAGGGCTGTTGGGAAATGTAATTGGTTAACTGGATTGAACGATTCGGGCAATCATTGGTTGCCCATTTTCGAGCAGTGATGGCGCACGCCCATGCCGCCATTATTGCGTGCATCTGACGTGCTGCCTGTGCTCTCCACTGTTGCATTGCGTTTTTGCTAAACACCTCTTTTAGTCTAGGTAACATTTAATTATTATGTTACAGATGTTTAGGCACGACGATAGACGGACATTTAAACGACGTGTGAAAAATGATATCAAGGAAATGTTGCGAAAAATAGAGGACAATATAGACTTCTATGTCTCTAACAAGGATTCAAATGAAACTCTGTCAGGATGCAGGCCAACTCGCAAATGAGGTTATACAGCTTGCCAATAACTGACCTGTTAGATATGCATGATCCTGCAATATGATTAACACTTACTGTGTTCTATGTCCTACTTGATGATAAAATCCCGGCTACTATCAATTGCAAAGAAAAACAGAAAAGGAAGGAACGTACGGCTAATCAGTAAATGACGTAATTAAAGGTATTTGATGGTTTCATAATGAATTTATCGTAAATTAGCAATTTACATAATCTAGAATAAAGGTGGGCGTGCTGACATTTACGAACTCGAATTCACGTTCATCAGACGACTCACGGCGTTACTGGATGCACTGAGGAAGCGGCCGAATAGGTCCGATTTAATATCTAATGTGACTGCGCGTTAGTCCTAAGATCGGATTACACTCTTCTCGTTAAGCACCACTCCTGGATTCATCCTTCCTTTCACAGTTCAGGCCGGATGACAGTCAGATAAGAGAATATTACGTTTTGTACGCTATTTTGCACAATAAAATTCTATAAAAAACCTTAAAAGACATCGCGTAAGGAGAATTCAGAGGCGGGGTGCAGAGAAAGGGGGTTAATGAACTGAAAGCTGTAGGCGATGGGGGCTGTTGTCGAATAGTGCCGTATCGCGACTTTTCGCTGTTGTTTCCACAGCGACCAAATGGAAAAAAATCCATTATTAAAGGGAAAGAGTTTAAGGGCACGGAGGTGAGGAAATTAAAAGACACATGGAAAGCACTACGGCGCTAAGTATATTGAGCCTGTTCTACTGCTGTCGCTGTTTGGCACTCTATCGCAACTTTTCGATATCGCCTTCATGGCGAAATTTTGCACAAATCCGCTATTAATAGGACACATCTATCGCGAATTTTCCACAGCGACTCGCTGTCACATCGCTGTGGACTTGCTACTAGGGTATCAGGGCCCCCAGCAGCCGTGATAGCAAGTTCACCACGATTCGCTTGTTCATTGGGGCTTGATGACGTCTGCGCTCACAGGCCTCTCATTATCGGCCTAAACTGCCCACAGAGGATGCGCGGGCTCATGATAACTGTTCTTGCAGTCGTGATCTCCCTGCCACCGTTCAACTCTCTCCGCAGTGTGCATTCCATTGAATACCGCTCGGCGTTTCACAGCTATCTGCCTTGTATTCTAGGCTTGGGCATTCTTCCCACTGGGAATATCCTCCCACCCCTCCCGGTAGAGCGAAAAGCAACCGCCGTATCGATTTTTCGTCACTCGCACGTATCATTCGGCACCGGCAGTGATAAGCAGCCATCATATTGATTTTTCATTGCTCTAACGTATTACTCGGTGCAGGAATCTTACGGTTGGAATGTCCGTCAGCTGAAATCAACCCAATGCAGGGGAATGTCTGAGGTTTCGACCTGCGGAACTCCTCTTGAAGGTGGGGGCAGGGGTGCCTACTAGCGTACGCGTAGTCCACCCACACGGGCGATGGGGGCGGACTGTCCTTTCAACTAAGACCCATTAAGAATGACCCAGCTATGCGTGGCTTTGGCGCAGGAATCTTTAGGCCTGTAAATTGCTATCAGGATGGTCGACCATACAAATTAGATTGCACTCTAATTTGCAGACAGTAACAAATCCATTATTTGACAATGAAAAGATATCCAAGCACAGTCAATACACAAGACAAAGTTAACCTTCCAGAAAAATTCAAAGGCCGAAACCAGTTACATAAAAAATCCGACATCTCACCATCACGCAGGCAAGCGTAGGCCAGCCAAAACACCAACGTCCAACAAATTAGCACCAATTAACACGCATAAGGACGCATACGCAACAAAGTAAAAGATTATAAATTAGCGGGTTACCGATCAAAACTACAAACTTATAAATTAAAGGAAAGCCAGTAAACACATTTTCGGAGGGATAAAAGCGGAGAATAACCTTGTTTTATGATCAAAAAGGTGAATATTGGCTTACAAGGAGCGCAGCACAAAAACATGATATGAGGTTTGCAGCTTAGCTGCACATGCAATCAATAGAATTACGTTTTTTTATCAAGTTTGTGAGGTTAAAGCAATAAAACAATTTATTTCAAACTTAAAACTGCGATTAAAATCCAAACTTCTACAATTTCCTTACTTTTGATCCTTATTTCAGCCAATAAAGCCGACTGAAATCAATCCGAGAGTAATTCCTGAAGGACAACGATGATTTGGAGGGAGGGCACTTCCAGTTTTTGTCCAGGGTTAGATAGTTCGCGTGTTTTACTGCCTTTCCTAATATTTTTTGCCTGCTTCTCCTTATCCTTTGTCTCATTTTAGCATTTCCCACGCCCGCCTTTATATTAGGTTACCAATTAATTCATTATAGTGCAGTATATTTAGGCGTAATAGGCATTGCCTTTGAAGACCATATTAATAAAACTTTTACAACAATATTGCAGTAGAAATAAACGCTATTGCAAAGTACAGAATAACATATTTTCGTATAAAGAAAATGGTTTTGTAAGAATCGAATCTGGTCGCAGTCATCCTGAATAACCGATGATTACCTATGTCAAATAATAGATACCCACGTTATATGTATGTATGTATGTATAAAGCCTTTGTATGATGTAGCAGTTCTTTCGAGTAAGAATGAATGGTATTTGCCAAGCGAATATAAATTCAGTTTATGTTTGAATGTGTCTGTCGTGTCTGCCTGTATGATGTCCTCTGGGAGTCCGTTCCAGGCACCGAAAACTCGCTCTGAAAACGAGTGGTGATGAACATCCATGTGGAATAAGCTTCCATGAAGTTTGAGAGAATTTTCACGCAGGTTATTTGTTGTTGCCAATAAAGTGTAGAGCACAGTCCTGATTCCTTGCGAGCTGGTATGTCTGTATGAGATTGCCTCGAATCTGCCTGTACTCAAGAGGAAAAAGGTTAAGAGCGTCAAGTCTGACTTTGTATTATAAAGAATTTTGACCTTTCATGAATTTTCTTGCCATCCTTTCAATCCTTTCTAGCAGTTTGTTATCTATTTAAGCCACGATCGCCACGCCTAAACTCAATATTTCAGGTATGAACGAATAAACATCCCACATATTTTTCCAAATATTTCCTTAGTGATATCTACGAGAATTCTTTAAATTTAATGGCAAGCAGGACATTTGACGACGTTTTGGCCGCTCTAAACATTGAGTGGATGGCTTTAGATAAGACAAAATGGTGATTCCTATATCCTTTTGTTTGGATAAATTTGCCAAGCACCTTCCGTCAAGGACGTTTTAATGGAATGGCCCATCGCGATTGCCTTCTTCGTTTTGAGCCGCAGTGCGACACATTTCCCAAAGTAGAAATTCATCTGTCATTTATCGGACAATTCAGAGAGGTGGTTGAGTTTTTCTTGTAAAGTCGGTTTATCCGTACTGCATCGGATTGGTTGTAATGTCTTGATGTCGCCTTACAGAAAAAATCCAGATTTTTATCCCGCTTTAAATGTTTAATTCAAATGCAGCATCTTCTTCTGTTCCACATTTTCTCCAAAAAAACTTAAAAAATTACAAAAGCAACTTAACGAACCGTTTAAAAGCTCTTTATCAGTTCACTTAATGATTGCACAAATATTTGAATATGCATTTAAAATTAGGATCGCACGAGATAGGCATAGGGAGTGTCGGGCACTAAGTGATGCCAATTCATCCAAATCATTTGCTAAAGTCTTCCATGTTTGGTCATCGGCTAGGCATCTGAATGTAACTCCATCTTTACTTGCCTGTTACAAAAATTTCGTAACAGAGGATTCGGGCAAAGCAGAATTGTTAAATTAATTTTTTGTCAATCAATTTACCATTGAAAGTAGCCTCACTCCCTCAATTCTTCTGATTTAAATTTCAAATTTCCTTCTAACAACCATAAATTTTTCGCCTTCATGCATTCAAAAAGAAATAGCTCACATAGAAAATTCACATTCGGTTGGAATTGATAACATCCCAAACTCATATATTAAACAGTTAAGAGATTTTCCACCTCTACTGAGGAAATTATTTTCAGTATTTTTGGAAAATAGCTTCTTTCCCGATACTTGGAAAACTTCTAATTTAATACCAGTTTTAAAATCTGGGTTCTGCTCTGATATCCATAACTTTCCCGGTGTTCATAAAATGCCCTCTCTTGCTAAACTCTTCGAAAAACTAATTGCAAAACAAATTACGGATTTTTGCATAAGTAATCAAATTTTAATTATTTATTTAATTATTTATTTATTTATTGCCAGTTTACAGGCAAGGTCAAAAGGGATATACAGTAGGGGGTCAAGCTGACAGTGAAAAAAACTCCTGATCGTTCTTTTATAGTATTTTCATGAGAAAAATTGCAGCTTATTGAATGGATTAAAGTTCAGGACCGGGGAGTATTGACAAAGGTGTACGGTGTAGTACTTCTCCTTTCATTGTTGGTATTCTGTACTAGCAACAGGTATGCCTGTGAACGGCTGCTCGCTGTCGACTAAGGAATAACCCGATTACGGACTGCAGAGCCAGAAATATTGCCTCCAACCTGAAGTCCAGCATCGGATTCAGAGTCCGTGGACGCCATAAGAACGGAGGAGAACTCCCAGATAATCAGCACCCAAGATTCCTTTCTCTTCTTCGCCACTGTGAAGGTCAAGGTCGAAGGCGGTTGGTTAAAATTTGAAGATAAGTGAATTCTTGAATTTCAAACCGATTTCTTCGTTTCCTGTTGAAAATATTAGCTTAATTATTGACATTTTATTGTATTTCTACCTCATTATCAGCTGCACACACTTGCAGTTATTGCAATTGTAAAAGGGTAAAATATAAAGTTTTTAAACTTTTTCACCCTACATAGCCTCATTAAAGTTCTCGCAGATTTACGTCAAAAGGACAGAATATAAAGGTTAATTCTAGAAATAAAGTTAAAATTTTGTAAGTTTACCTTATTTCCAGCGAATAATTATTTGCAGTAACTGGTATACCAGTTGATATTTATTTTATTTTATTTATTTATTGCCAGTTTACAGGCAAGGTCAAAAAAATATATACAGTAGAGGGTCAAAGCTGACAGTGAAAAAAACTCCTGATCGTTGTTTCAGGTGTTTTCAGGAGAAAAAACTGCAGCTTATTGATTAATTAAAGTTCTGGACAGGGACGCTTTAACACGACAGTTCGACCGTCGAAGTCCAACGATGTCCACCGTATGCTCCATGCGAAAGTGGAGCAGGGACAGTGACTTGCGCGTGAGTTAGTTTAAAGTGATAGTAGACTTGCACTGCATCTACCGCACTCTCTCCTCCTCCCCCACCTGAACCCGGTGTCAAGACAGAGTCAAGAAGACCGGAGGCGGGAGAGGACGCAGGTGGCTGGCGCGGCTGGGTCCCTTAAGTCCTAGCCGCCCCTAGGCGTGCCACCACACCTCCATGTTCAGCATTTGTTATGGGAGCGCAACCCGAATAACGCATGCCGTGCCCTGATGTGGCCCCCGTGTTGGTCCAACGCATCTACCACGTGGCCCGTTTAGGGGGCACAACACACACACGACAGTTCGACCGTCGTAGTCCGACGATGTCCACCGTATGCTCCATGGGAAAGTGGATCAGGGACGGTGACTTGCGCGTGATTTAGTTTAAAGTGATAGTAGACTTGCGCTGCATCTACCGCACTCTCTCCTCCTCCCCCACCTGAGCCCGGTGTCAAGACAGAGTCAAGAAGACCGGAGGTGGGAGAGGACGCAGGTGGCTGGCGCGGCTGGGTCCCGTAAGCCCTAGCAGCCCCTAGGCGTGCCACCACACCTCCATGTTCGGCATTTGTTATGGGAGCGCAACCCGAATAACGCCTGCCGTGCACTAGTGCGGCCCCCGTGTTGGTCCAACGCATCTACCACGTGGCCCATTTAGGGGGCAAACGCGTATAACACAGGTGCCCCGGTGAAGAACCTATCCATTTAGTGCTACGGATCCGGTATTCTGCACCAGCAGGTATGTCGGCGAGCGGCTGTTCGCTGTCGACTGAGAAATAAGCCGATTTAGGTCTGCAGAGCCAGTAATTTTTCCCCTCAGCATGAAGACCGGCACAGGATCCAGAGTCCGTGAATGCCATCAGAACCGAAGAGAGCTTCAACAGAGTCAGCACCCAAAAGTTTTGGAAGGTGACAGTTCGCGTAAAGAAGTGATTGCTTTGCTGAATTTTGATACTTCTAGGTAGGTTATTCCAGATTGCTATAGCGTTACCGAAAAAACTGTCGGTATCTAACTGTGCGTGCCAAAGGAAGAAATAAAAATACATCTCGATGACTGGTGCGCCGAGAGTGGTCGAGGTGCCCTCAGAGATGTAAGGGGTTAAATGTACGACTGTTTAGTAGTTTAAACAGTAAAAAAATAGTCCCTTCTGTAATCTGCGAAGCCACAGCGGGTCAAGGCTTGTAAGCTCACAGCGTTGGTGATAGGACAGGTTTCGGTGATCTGAATAGAAAACTCTTTTTGTAAGGAAGTGTTGGACTGATTCTATCTTCTTTCGTTCACTAGCGTGCAGGAGACTAAATAGAAACGAGCAGTATTCCAGACTAGGCCTGACATACATTTTATAGAGGCTGATTATAAGTTTGACGGTTTTAAAATTTCTGAGAATAAACCCCGTAGTTTGGCGTGCTTTCGAGACAAGCAGGGCGCAGTGCTCTGACAGATTAAGACTACTAGAGTATGATATGCCCAGATCCTTTATAACTTTGGGCACGTTTAGATCGTGACCGTCTATGCTTAGGTGGGGCTGATGGTTGTCGCCAATAACCATAACGGAGCACTTTTGCCAAGAAAGTGAGAGGCGCCATGTGCGACACCACTGAGCGAAGGCCTGAAGATCCATTTTTAAGAGCTCAAGCACGATGTTGCGATCAACCGGTTTATATCGAAAGGCAACTTTTAAATCGTCAGCGTACATAAAGGGCCTACCATACTGAAAACAATCAGGAATATCGTTGACAAAGAGGCAAAATAGAAGCGGGCCGAGCACGCTGCCCTGAATAACTCCGCTCCTCACATGCGTGGGGTTGGAGATAACATCAGAAATTTTAACCCGTTGTGCGCGAGCATTCAAATAGGAAAATTTTAAGTTCAGAAGCTTGTTACCTATGCCGAAGGAGGCAAGTTTCAGCAGTAGGAGAGCATGGTCAACACGATCAAAGCCTTAGTGAAATCGAAGTAAACGGTGTAAATTGCAAAACCGCTGTCTCTAGATTGTAGCACATGATCAAAGAAAGAGAGCTGGCAAGTGTCACAAGACCTTTTTTCGAGAAAACCATGCTGAGCCGCATTTAGTAGGTTATTCTCTGTTAGGTGACACATTATCTTGTCTTTGATCAAGGTCTCGAAGATCTTCGAGACTGCTGGCAGTGTATTTATTGGTCTAAAGTCGTCAAATGACGAAGGTTGACCGTGTTTCGGAAAAGGCAGTATGAGCGATTCCTTCCATAATATAGGGAAAGTTTCACTTTCAAGAGCAAGATTAAATATCTTATACAGAAGGGACGGAAAAATATCGTTTGCATCCGCCTTTAGAACGCTGACCGGGACGCCATCTGGTCCTGGACTGTAAGATTGACGAAAACGCCGAATAGATACGGTCACGTCTAAGAGGGTAAAAGTTATTGTTTCGAGGACGGTACCGGTCCAACCCCGGATGTTAGGAAAGGGGCGACGGTATGTTCACTAAACGTTCTAGACAAGAAAGCATTGAAGCTATCAGCAGTCAACTTAGCGTCAGTTATTGGATTTCCTAAGGCATCTCGAAGTACGGGGTGCTGCGTTTTTCTCTGCGTTTTTACTGTGCGCGAAAAGAGCTTCGCAAAATTTAACGAAGGGTTTTCGGTAAAATTAACCTCATTGGCTTGTCGTTTTTCGTCAGACAGCCTCTTAGCCTCTTCAAAATTTTCTGGATCAAGGGCAGGACGGAGGTGTCGTTTTGTAGATGAAAACGACGGGAGAGTCTACGCAGTCTACGGCGGAATGATAAAGGGAAGTAGAATTCATTCTTGACATTAATTATTTTTTTACGGGGAACAAAACGAGAAATGAGTGGACCTAGAACTTTGTAAAAAGTATCAGTACAAACATTCACATCCGAACATACAAAGAAGTTAGTCCAGTCGTGGGAATTTAGGTGTGTTAGCAATTCCCTCATATTTGCTGATCTGAAATCACGGAAAAAGCTATATTTTTTGGAAAACGTTTCAGCAGCCTCTAGTTCTAGTGTAGAAAGAACTATAGTATGATCAGAATTCCCAAGTGGATCTTAAGGTGACACTGACGATGGCTGACAACCTCTACAAAAAAAATAAAATCAAGTATGTTTGATCCTCGGGTGGGAAAATCAACTACCTGGTCCCACATGCCTATATCTATGGCCTCAAGTAGGTCTTCAAACTTTGCAGGACCGGAAGTTGGAAACCAGTGAACTTCAGGAAGATTGAAGTCACTTGCAATCAAGGAGTACTTCAGATTTAAGTCAGCTGCAGCGTGAAATGCCAGCGAGAGACAAAGATCGTAATCCTCGCTGGCATTGGGTGGGTGATAGACACTACCAACGAGTAAAGAGTAGTTATCTTTTAGATCTACTCGGAGCCAACAGCTCTCCTCTACCGCGGTAAATTGGCGATAGTCCAATGGAAAAATGTAAGTGGTTGCCTAACATAGATACAGCTTCCTCCGCCACGGCCCTCGCGTCGATCATTCCGAATGTAAGCGTAGCCTAGAATAGAGAGTTCAGAGTCG
Organism: Schistocephalus solidus; assembly: GCA_017591395.1. NCBI lineage: Eukaryota > Metazoa > Platyhelminthes > Cestoda > Diphyllobothriidea > Diphyllobothriidae > Schistocephalus > Schistocephalus solidus. The sequence goes on from WEDG01004115.1 coordinate 179,928, forward strand.
GATACACAGGGTGTTGCCCATGTCTCTGTAACTATTAAAATGTCCGGGCGGTGGATGAAAACCAGAGTCTGGAGCAACGGCATCTTATATAGCAGAGATCTGGCATTGAGGACGATTAGTTTAAGCGGGCACGTTTTTGGTTTCTGAAACGGGACAGTTAGGCTGTCAGGGTGACTGCCTTCGGCCAGAGAAATGCTCTTTTCACTTGAACTATCTGTCCATCCCTTATTTTGAGATTCGCCTCGCCATTGGTCTTTCATGTTTTCAGTTCTATTATTAGCTGTCGCATTTTCATTCGCTCTTTCAACCCATATTCCGGTTGAAAAAACTTCAGGATTCGGACCCCGCAGGGTTGATTTTCTCTGTAGCAGGAGCTGTGCCTGTGCTTCATTTTCCAAGATGATTTTAAGAGGTCTTGGTCGAGGATTTGAATCGGGTGTAGACAGAACCTTCCCTATTCTATATGCCTTGAGAATATGAATGGACTCGCCTTCCGTCAGCAGCGTTTTCGCATACAATTTAAGGAGTTCCAAGTCATGTTTAACTCGCTCCTTTGGAATAATTGAAGCTGACTCCGGGACACCTTTAATGACTACATTCTGTTTTCGACTCAATCTATGGCCCGTTTGTAACTCAGATCTTTCAGCTGAGTGAGTACTGGTAACCAGCTCACTTTGCCTGATAGGTCCAGATGAGCCGGATGTTGGGCAGGCTGGAGCCAAGTCTCTGCACGACTTGTTCTTCTTAGACCTTTTCTTCTTTGGCCTTTACAAACTCGCCAACCTCTTCAACATCGCATGTTGGTGCAACGTCTACCAGTGATGTAGCGATGGGCGTTAAAGCCAGATTAGTGCTGATGCTACCCGAAATAAGTACCGGTGGAGTGACGCAAGGACTAGATGGGGCTCCCTTCGGAAGAAGCGAAAATTCCTCTGGTTTACCGGGTCCAGCAGTCGCGATATGTTTAAGTTGACTTTTATGTAAGCTTGAAGAAGCTATAAATGAATACGAATTTTGCTTTGTGGTAGGTTTATTACGAACAGGAGCTTTTTTAGCAGTTGGGCAAGATATAGATTTTTTTAAGTTATCTATTTCTTGTCTTAGATTGCTTATTTCCTGCTCCATCCCTGAGAATTTCTGCTGGAGGCTGAAACACCCCATACATGTTTCGTCTTCGTAAGCTACATTAGTTAAGCTTACTGAACCTTTACCGCGTTAAGCGGGAGGTGAACAAATAGCAGAATAACGATAGTTAAAATTGTTTTCTGCTTGTCCATTAACTTGCTTAACAAGATCCCCTGCCAATATGGCCGAGTGGGTAGAGGCGCCGAGAGACGGTCGCAAGCAGCTTGGTCGTGGACCATTTTTTTGTGACAATAAACTTATGGAACTTGAGTTTTGCATGATATAATTGCCACAAAATTAACAGAGAGTCAGTTAGGATATTCAACAATAAGAATATGAAAATATAAGGACTCAGCCTTTGGTTTGAGTCCCCTCCGCGATTGAGAGCAGATGCAGGGATCAAACAGCCAGCGTGAGTTTCAGAAAGCAGCAAAAATCGAGGGTCCAAGTCGCAATTTACAAACTCAGAGGAATATAAAGACAATTCTTTAATAGATTTTCCAGCACCGTGTCTTCTACACTGAGGTAGAAACTAAAAACTCGTAGGTTCGAGGAACTTGAAATTCGAAACCAATTTCAAACGACGCGTCACCGTATCGGGTTTAGACAGAGCCTTCCCTATTCTATATGCCTTGAGAATATGAATGGACTCGCCGTTCGTCAGCAGCGTTTTCGCATACAATTTAAGGAGTTCCAAGTCATGTTTAACTCGCTCCTTTGGAATAATTGAAGCTGACTCCGGGACACCTTTAATGACTACATTCTGTTTTCGACTCAATCTATGGCCCGTTTGTAACTCAGATCTTTAAGCTGAGTGAGTACTGGTAACCAGCTAACTTTGCCTGATAGGTCCAGATGAGCCGGATGTTGGGCAGGCTGGAGCCAAGTCTCTGCACGACTTGTTCTTCTTAGACCGTTTTCTTCTTTGGCTTTACAAACTCGCCAACCTCTTCAACATCGCATGTTGGTGCAACGTCTACCAGTGATGTAGCGATGGGCGTTAAAGCCAGATTAGTGCTGATGCTACCCGAAATAAGTACCGGTGGAGTGACGCAAGGACTAGATGGGGCTCCCTTCGGAAGAAGCGAAAATTCCTCTGGTTTACCGGGTCCAGCAGTCGCGATATGTTTAAGTTGACTTTTATGTAAGCTTGAAGAAGCTATAAATGAATACGAATTTTGCTTTGTGGTAGGTTTATTATGAACAGGAGCTTTTTTAGCAGTTGGGCAAGATATAGATTTTTTAAGTTATCTATTTCTTTGTCTTAGATTGCTTATTTCCTGCTCCATCCCTGAGAATTTCTGCTGGAGGCTGAAACACCCCATACATGTTTCGTCTTCGTAAGCTACATTAGTTAAGCTTACTGAACCTTTACCGCGTTAAGCGGGAGGTGAACAAATAGCAGAATAACGATAGTTAAAATTGTTTAGTGCTTGTCCATTAACTTGCTTAACAAGATCCCCTGCCAATATGGCCGAATGGGTAGAGGCGCCGAGAGACGGTCGCAAGCAGCTTGGTCGTGGACCATTTTTTGTGACAATAAACTTATGGAACTTGAGTTTTTGCATGATATAATTGCCACAAAATTAACAGAGAGTCAGTTAGGATATTCAACAATAAGAATATGAAAATATAAGGACTCAGCCTTTGGTTTGAGTCCCTTCCGCGATTGAGAGCAGATGCAGGGATCACACAGCCAGCGTGAGTTTCAGAAAGCAGCAAAGATCGAGGGTCCAAGTCGCAATTTACAAACTCAGAGGAATATAAAGACAATTCTTTAATAGATTTTCCAGCACCGTGTCTTCTACACTGAGGTAGAAACTAAAAACTCGTAGGTTCGAGGAACTTGAAATTCGAAACCAATTTCAAACGACGCGTCACCGTATCGGGTTTAGACAGAGCCTTCCCTATTCTATATGCCTTGAGAATATGAATGGACTCGCCGTTCGTCAGCAGCGTTTTTCGCATACAATTTAAGGAGTTCCAAGTCATGTTTAACTCGCTCCTTTGGAATAATTGAAGCTGACTCCGGGACACCTTTAATGACTACATTCTGTTTTTCGACTCAATCTAAGGCCCGTTTGTAACTCAGATCTTTAAGCTGAGTGAGTACTGGTAACCAGCTCACTTTTGCCTGATAGGTCCAGATGAGCCGGATGTTGGGCAGGCTGGAGCCAAAGTCTCTGCACGACTTGTTCTTCTTAGACCTTTTTCTTCTTTGGCTTTTACAAACTCGCCAACCTCTTCAACATCGCATGTTGGTGCAACGTCTACCAGTGATGTAGCGATGGGCGTTAAAGCCAGATTAGTGCTGATGCTACCCGAAATAAGTACCGGTGGAGTGACGCAAGGACTAGATGGGGCTCCCTTCGGAAGAAGCGAAAATTCCTCTGGTTTACCGGGTCCAGCAGTCGCGATATGTTTAAGTTGACTTTTATGTAAGCTTGAAGAAGCTATAAATGAATACGAATTTTTGCTTTGTGGTAGGTTTATTACGAACAGGAGCTTTTTTTAGCAGTTGGGCAAGATATAGATTTTTTTAAGTTATCTATTTCTTGTCTTAGATTGCTTATTTCCTGCTCCATCCCCTGAGAATTTCTGCTGGAGGCTGAAACACCCCATACATGTTTCGTCTTCGTAAGCTACATTAGTTAGCTTACTGAACCTTTTACCCCGTTAAGCGGGAGGTGAACAAATAGCAGAATAACGATAGTTAAAATTGTTTTCTGCTTGTCCATTAACTTGCTTAACAAGATCCCCTGCCAATATGGCCGAGTGGGTAGAGGCGCCGAGAGACGGTCGCAAGCAGCTTGGTCGTGGACCAATTTTTTGTGACAATAAACTTATGGAACTTGAGTTTTGCATGTTATAATTGCCACAAAATTAACAGAGAGTCAGTTAGGATATTCAACAATAAGAATATGAAAATATAAGGACTCAGCCTTTGGTTTGAGTCCCTTCCGCGATTGAGAGCAGATGCAGGGATCACACAGCCAGCGTGAGTTTCAGAAAGCAGCAAAGAACGAGGGTCCAAGTCGCAATTTACAAACTCAGAGGAATATAAAGACAATTCTTTAATAGATTTTCCAGCACCGTGTCTTCTACAATGAGGTAGAGACTAAAAACTCGTAGGTTCGAGGTACTTGAAATTCGAAACCAATTTCAAACCAATTTCATCCTGCATAGCCTCTTCGCTAATTCTATTTTCAGTTTAAACTCGTTACCTAGTAGATATTTGCTTGCAGTGCCTTGCTTAAAACACATATTTCAAATATTACATCTTTTATTCCACAAAACGTCACTAGGGACAATTTTCCTTTCGGACCTTAGATCATCCACAATTTACTGCGGTTGACGAGAGCTGCTGGCTTCAAATTACCTTAAAAAATAGGAACACATTACTCATTGGTTGTGTCTATTGCCCGCCCAATACCAGTGAGGATTTCGATCTTCGTCTCTCACAAGCATTCCATGCCGCAGTTGACTTAAATTTTAAGTATTGCTTAATTGCAGGTGATTTCAACCTTCCTGACATTCGCTGGTTTCCGGTCCCCTCCGGCCCCAGAAAGTTCGAGGACTTTCTCGAGGCCGTAGATATTGGCATGTGGACCCAGGTTGTTGACTTCCCTACCCGAGGATCAAGCATACTTGATCTAATCTTCTGCAGAGGTTGCCTGCCTTTGACAGTGTCATCATTAGGCCCACTTGGGAGCTCAGACCATGATATCGTTGTTTCTACACTACAACTCGAAACCGATGAAACGCCTTCCAAGAAATATAGCTTTTTCTTTGATTTTCGATTAGCGCTTTCGACAGAATTATTGATACATCTTAACTCCCACGACTGGACTAATTTCTTTATGTGTCAGGATGTGAACACCTGTACCGGTATGCTTTAACAAGTTTTAGATCCACTTATTTCTCGTTTTGTTCCCCGTAAGAAATTAATTAATGTCGCGGATGAGGTTTATCTCCCTTCATCTTTTCGCCGTAGGTTGCATAAACTCTCTCGTCGATTCCATTTGCAAAACGACATTTCCGTTCTGCCCTTGATTCACCGTATTTTTGAGCAGGCCAAGAGGCAAACCAAGGAAAAACGGCTAGCTGAAGAGGTCAAATATGTCGAAAACCGTTCGTTAAATGTAGCGAAACTTTTTTCACGCGCAATTAGAACCCATAGTAAAACATGGCACCCCGTACTACTGGATTCCATTGGCAATCCTGTAGTTGATGACAAATTGACGGCTGATAGTTTTAACGTTTTCTTGTCCAGAACATTTATTGAAAATTCGACCGCTCCCCTCCGCCCATCCAGGTTTGGACCGGTGCCGTCCTCGAGACCATAACTTTTACCCTCTGGGACGTAACCGTAGCCATTCGACGTTTTCGTCAATCTTATAGTCCTGGACCAGATGGCGTACCGATCAGTATTATAAAGGCGGATGCTAATGATATTTTCCCGTCACTTCTATGTAAGATATTTAATCTAGCTCTTGAAAGTGAAACCTTTCCCAGTGTATGGAAGGAATCGCATATTCTACCTATCCCCAAACGCGGCCAAATCTACGTCATTTGACGATTTTAGGCCAATCAACACACTGTCCGCAGCTTCGAAAAATCCTGGAGACCTTGATCAAAGATAAGATGATGTATCATTTAACTGAGAATAACCTATTGAGTGCAGCCCAGCATGGGTTCCTCAAAACTAGGTCTTGTGACACATGTCAGCTCTCTTTCTTTGATCATGTTCTACAATCTCGGGATAATGGCTTTGCACTTTACATAGTCTATTTCGATTTCACCAAGGCCTTCGATCGTGTTGACCATGCCCTTCTTCTCCTGAAACTCTCCTCTTTCGGTATATGTGGTAAACTTCTGAGCTTGATATCTTCTTACCTGAGCTCTCGTACACAACATGTTAAGATCTCCAATGCTATCTCAAACTCGGCACGTGTGAGGAGTGGAGTTATTCAGGGTAGTGTGCTAGGCCCGCTTTTATTTTGTCTTTTTGTCAATGATGTGCCAGGTTTATTTCGAAATGGTAGGCCCTTTATGTATGCCGATGATTTAAAAGTTGCCTATCGATACAAGCCGGCAGATCGCGACACCGTGCTTGATCTTTTAAAAATGATCTCGAGGCCTTTGCCCAGTGGTGCTGCACATGGTGCCTTTCCCTTTCTTGGCACAAATGTTCCGTTATGGTTGTCGGTGACAACCATCAGCCTCATCTAAGCATAGATGGCCACGATATAAATGTACCTGGCGTTGTTAAGGACCTGGGCATATCATATTCCAACGGTCTCAATCTTTCAGAGCATTGCGCCCCTGATTGTCTCCAAAGCACGCAGAACTGCCGGGTTTATCCTCCGAAATTTTAAAACTATTGATATTAGACTTCGTCTTTAAAAAATGTACGTTAGACCTGGCCTGGAATACTGCTCGTTTCTATTTAGCCTTCTGCGCGCTAGCAAACGGAAGAAAATAGAATCAGTGCAACACTTCTTCACGAAAAGAATTTTATCGTTGGAGCACCGTAATCTGTCGTATCAAGAACGCTGTGGGCTTGTTAACATTGATCCCTTATGGTTTCGCCGAGTGCAGAAGGGACTATTTTTGCTGTTTAAGCTTTTGAATAATCGTACATTTAATCCCCCTTATCACTGTGAGGCAGCTTGACCATCCTCGGCGCAGCAGTCATCGCAATGTCTTTTTATTTCTTCCATTAGCTCGCACAGTTAAGTATCGACGGTTCTTTTCGGTAAACGCCATGGCCATGTGGAATAAACTTCCCCATAATATAAAAGTCCAACGGAGTTATTCTTTGTTTAAGATTACCATTACTAGTTTTTTGCATTCAGAACAGTTTCCAAGAATTCTGGGCGCCGACACGGTAGAATCTGTTTTCCTGTTCGACGGAGTGCGCGGCATCTGAACTCGATCCCAGGGTGTTACCTTGAGGGATACGGCACCGTCTCTGCAGCCTGCACCCGTTGACTTCTTCGGCAGACAGTGAGCGACCGTACACGGATGCTTTCTTGCCTGAGGCAGAATCCCGGTTCCTAGCAAAGACAGAGAGACTGCATACAGACTGCAATTGTGTTAGCCCTTCCCTGATCTGAATTGCTATCATCCTTACAGGCGGCAGTTTTTTCTCCTGAATAACATGAAAATAGGAAAAACACTTATAATGATATATATTCAGGAGTTTTTTTCACTGCCAGCCTCTACCCACTGAATATTTCATCTGACAATGCCTGTAAACCGGTATTAAATACAACTATTATTATTATTATTATCGATTTGAAAAATACTTATATTTTAAAATCAATATGAAACCCCAGTCAGTGCTTAGACGCAAACATCCTCTTCGCGTAAAACTTCCACTAGAGCAACCCTCCTTAAGCATGAAGAAATTAGACCTTGACGCCCTGGAAAACTTTAATACCTTTATGTCTAAATATGGTTCTCTCTTCACGATCCTTGGTACCATTTTTGAGGGAAAGTTGTCTTCACTCACTTCTCAACAATGCGTGAAACTAGAGCCTTTTATAAACATGGTCAGTACCGAGTCAATTGACCGACATAAGAGAAGTTTCAATTTTCTTTCAAAAACGTCCCCAAGAGTAAAATCCCCTGGACGTTGCATTTCATTTCCTTTACTCATGCGGCTTTAACTTTAAAGTCGCTGAAGCTAAAAGGTTGTCTTCCCGTAGCAAAAACCCGCCAGTTCTGGTCAAACTTTTTTCAGCGATTGAAGTTGACCTTATTTTCTCTAGGCATGAGCACTCAGCTCAATATTTGAAAAAAAACAAGTTGTTTATCTGTAGGGATAAAACCGCAATGGAACGTCGGGTTTCACCCTCATTAGCAAACAAGAAGCCTTCGTCTACACCTTCAATATCAAAAGTTATCTCAGAGGTTTGTCCTGTAGCTAATGCAAGCCCACGGCCCTCCGGATCGACAGGAATTTCGATTCCAGCTGAATCTTCACCCATTAACCTTGTTCCTGGTTTGAGTGAAATTTTGTCAACTCCACTTCTTTCTCATCCCAAGCAAACCATGCTTGCTATAGCTGCCAAATCTACTAAACCTAAGAAAACTCCTAGTAAATCTGAATCATTGGCTAATCCAGGCATTAAAATCAGTAATGTCCTTACCGATGGGAAACCTGCTTGCCCCTCAGCATCTACAACAGCTGCGAACGCTAATGTTAGCACCCTTTCCAACCCAAAAGGTGGCCGAAATCCCCAAATAATTAACGCTTCTCATTATGTTACCAGTTTTTCGAAATTATTTATTCCATTTTCAAATGCACGTTTTCCACCAATTTATGCTCACTTCCCTCAAAATCTCATTCCTATGCCACCCCCTATCTTTCAAACGCCACAATATAGCCTTCCTTTCCAAGGTTTTCATCCAAATATGCCGGTGTACAATAATCTCAGTTCTCTTAACAGTAACATTTCGACAAATTGTAGACCAGAGCAATTTTGTTTCCCACCTTTCGTTTCTTCTTTCCAGTTTTTCTTCTCCGCCACCAAATTATCCTTTTTTATAAATACTGATGAGCGTAACCTGCAGCTCAGGAATACGCTCAGCTTAGTTTCACTTAATGTGAGATCAGTTGTAAATAAGATGGCTGAGCTTAGAACAGTAGCCTTTGAGCTTGATCCAGATGTGCTGTGCATCACTGAATCCTGGGCTCACTCTCTTATTTCTGACTCGAAGCTTGCTATAGATAATTTCAATTTGTACCAACAAGACCGCGCTGAAAAACGTGGCGGTGGTTGCCTCCTTTATATTAAGTCGTCCTTTGTACATTTCCCTTTTCAGCTGAGCATTTCGTCCTTTTCTGGAAATGTATGCTTTGCTTCAGTCATCCTCCCGCACAATAAAAAGGCGTGAATTGGCTGTGTCTATAATCCACCGTGTTATTCTGGCAATGAAAGCGAGCTCTGTGAACTATTTGAAAAAGTTGCAGACACTCAATTTGATGTCAAAATAATCGTAGGCGATTTCAATCTGCCAGACACAGAAAATTTGTTACAGATGATTTGGGCAAAGCAGAGTTGTTAAATTCGTTTTTTTGCAAACCACTTAACCACTGAAACTAGTCCCCACTCCCACAATTCCTCTGCTTTCAAATTCGCTTCTAACAACCATTAATTTCTCGCCTTCATGTATTCAAAAGGAAATAGCTCACCTAAAAAATTCACATTCGGTTGGAACTGATAACATTCCAAACTCACTTATTAAACAGTTAAGGGATTTTCCACCTTTACTAAGCAAATTATTCTCAGTATTTCTCGAAAAATGGTTTCTTCCCCGATTACTGGAAAACATCTATTATAATACCAGTTTTTAAATCTGGTTCCCGCTCGGACATTCATAACTATCGCGGTGTTCATAAAACGCCCTCTCTTGCTAAACTTTTCGAAAAACTAATTGCAAAACAAATCACGGATTTTTGCATAAGCAATCAAATTTATCAACTTTTCCCAACATGGCTCCTTACCGGACCGCTCTTGTGAAACCTGCCACATGTCTTTTCTGAATCTACTAACCTCTCTTCGTAATGATCATCTCTCTGTGGTAGTTATCTATTTTGATCTTAGTAAGGCATTCGATAAAGTTCCTCATAAACGGCTTCTAGCTAAACTAGAAGCTATAGGATTTCGTAGTCCACTAACTGACTTTATTACATCATACCTAAATGATCGAAAACAAAACGTTTTAGTAGGGTCCTCATACTCAAGTGCTACCCCGATTGTTAGTGGTGTCCTTCAAGGTACCGTATTAGGTCCTTTGTTGTTCTTACTGTATATAAATGATAGTTCATCGATAGTTAAACATGCTTAATCTTTTATTGATGCTGATGACCTCAAATGCGTGTATTCCTTCTCTAACTCTACGACCGAACGGTGCCTAGAACAAATTCATTCAGCCTTAGACGCTCTTTCGGCCTGAAGCTCCACATGGCTAATGGAGTTCTCACCTACTAAGTGTCGCTACATGAGTTTTGGGCCTGTAAGGCTGCCGCAACCTCTTATTTTTTAAGGTTGCCCTATGATTGAATGTTCCTCCATCAAGGACTTGGGCTTAAGCTACACCAATAAATTAGATCTTTCGCCTCATGCCGATAGAATAACGGCCATAGCTGCTCAGATTTGCGGCTTTATTTCTTATAATTTCTACCTTCCTGAAATTAAATTAAGACTTTATCGTATGTTTGTACTTCCCATTCTTGAATTTTGCTGTCCTTTCTTCGGTTTGATGAACGAATCTAGCCGTTCAAAAATTGAAAAATGTCCAAAGACATTTCACAAAAAAACTCCTATTTCCGACTCTTTCAACTACTTCCTACTCAACAAGATGCCAGCTAATGAAGCTAAAATTTCTTTGGGTCAGGGAGACTTGGAAGCAGGCTTTTGTCTCCTTTTCCGACTAAATAATAGTTCAACTCTCCCCAAGCTTTCTGTCATTACCCCCGTTAGTCTTCCTTATAACCTAAGAAATTCTGCACTAATTATACCTCCCCCTGCATCCTCCACGTGTAAACGCTCTCTTCTTTGCTTCTAGGTATAGTTTTCTTTGAAATAACTTGCCAATTGAAATTAGGTCGTTAACTAGTCTATCTGCATTCAAGCGAAGACTGCACATTTATCTTAACACTGATTCTATTAACCTTTTTTTTTCCTCATCTTTTCCCAGTAGCTTTCCCCATGACTCGGAAAAAGGACCATCGGGAATTTAAGTGACCCTCTTGAAACTATATTTTCGCTACCTCGGGTCGCCCATGAACTATGATGTCTCCTTATATCACCAGTCATCCAAACGATGACGTCATTCGGACGTATACATTCGGTGGTCCACAGTCTAAATTCTACCGTTTCTTTGGATACTAACCATCATCAGAATTCAAATCTGAATCCTTAGATGCTGAGGACTTAAGTTCATTGACGCATTTCCGTGAGATTTTGTTTCATACGCCGAAGTGATCAAGAACGAATCACCTCGACGTTTCATTATCTCATTCTGAAATGCTACTGCAGTATTACCCTATTCTACCACCTGACCATTTTTTCCTAAGCAGTTTTTTTTCTCCTACCTTCTATTAAAAAATGAAGGCTTATTGAACTCTGCCTCCATTTTTATGGTAGGAGTTTTTTTCACTGCCTATTTTTTCTAGTTCACCATTAATTTCAAAACATCGTTAACTGTTGACATAGCAGGACAAGTTATGTATTTGTACATTTAATCTGCACACATTGTCCTAACTTTATTTCATTACTAATGTTTGCTTAGACAGTGCCTTGCCGGTGCTAACCAAATATAAATTCTAAATTCTAAAGGTGTCCTGAATGTAGAAAACTAGTGAAAACTCTCGTAAATAAACGATAGTTATGCTGAATTTTAATACTTCTGGGTAGTTTATTCCAGATTGGTATAGCGTTTACCGAAAAAAACTGACGGTATCTAACGGTGCGTGCCAAAGGAAGAAATAAAAATACATCTCGATGACTGGAGCGCCGAGAGTGGTCGAGCTGTCTCAGGGATGTTACGGGGTTAAAGGAAAGACTGTTTAAAAGGGCAAACAGTAAAAATAGTCCCTTCTGTAATCTACGAAGCCACAACGAGTCGAGGCTTGTAAGCTCACATCGTTGTTGGTAGGACAGGTTTCTGTGCTCTGAAGTGAAACTCCTTTAGTAAAGAAGTGCTGGACTGATTCTATCTTCCATATGAACAGCAGAAATGGGTAGTATGTTAAGCATATCTGGTTCAGAACGATTTGCCATTTTTAAAACAAAAGTCTACAATCTTTGGCATAAACGGTGAACTGGAAAAGAAGCAGTAAAAAACTGCTACGGTTAAATTGGAGGTGGAGTTAGGCGAGCCACCAATTTAAAAAAAACTAGGTGAAAAAATATGCTTCACTAAAAAAATTAAAGCTAGATGCAATGGGATAGTATTGTGATGTTGCTGACAACGTATGAGGGTTTGGAACGCTCCTTGTCGGGTGAGATATAATATAGCAGGCAGAGCTACTGTTTATAACCACCAGTGGAGGTGAGAGAGGAGGAACTCATCGTGGAGAGTAGGGTCGAAACGAAGAGGGAACAGTAGAGGTCACGAGATCATCATCGAGATGCGACCTTGCTGACTGCATAGTTCACCAACAAAGAGGCGAAACCATAAGAACCGGCCTCGATCATCAACTGAACCTGGAGAGCATCGTCAGGGTTGCAAAATCGGAGGAAACTATCAAGGTTGTCAATAGTTGTCGATGCTAGTTTTAAAGGAGGTGACTAAAAAGTGAATGCAAAGATGGACTCTGCAGATGAAGATGGAAATATTTTTAGAGACCAATATAATATCAAGGGAGCTGCCTCAAATACCAGGAGGACCCTTTTCAAAATCCAAAAGTTTCGAGGTTAGGAAGAAAACAGACAATAAGAACTTTATATGAATTTAGAATTTATATTTGGTTAGCACCGGCAAGGCACTGTCTAAGCAAACATTAGTAATGAAATAAATTTAGGACAATGTGTGCAGAATAAATGTACAAATACATAACTTGTCCTGCTATGTCAACAGTTAACGATGTTTTGAAATTTATGGTGAACTAGAAGTTAAATGTTTGCGTAATTTGGTTTTGAAAATAGCTAATGTAGACGACAACCTAATTTCCAGTGGAATATTATTCCATATGAAAGCATATTTGGAGGCAAAAACTGAGAACGGTAAGTTGTGGAGCTAAGGGGTGGTGAGTTGATCATAGAGGAATTACGAGTGGCATAGGGTCGATCTACCGGAGTGAGAGCGTTAATTCGGGGGAGATTTGGGCCAGAGCTAATGCGAAACAGGAAGCTGAGACCGGCTTCGAGTCTTCTAACCCACAGAAATTTAATGTTTGCTATCTGGCATCTATCCGTATAAGAGATACTTGATCCAGGAAGAGAAAATAATCTTCAAGTAAAAACCCTCTGAACTTTTTCAATCTAAATGTGGTCAGAGGAATTCATCAGCCCAAAGAAGGACAGCAGTATTCTAGGATAGGAAGAACAAACATGCGGTATAGGTTTAAGTTTATTTCCGGAAGGAAGAAATTATGTGATATAAAACCACATATCTGTGCAGCCTTTGCAGAAATTCGATATGCATGAGGTGATAATGCTAGCTTATTCGTGTAAATAAGACCTAAGTCTCTTATAGTTGATCGTTCTAAAAGTGTACTATTTTGAAATACTAGGTGTCCAGGAAGCTTGGAGGGGCCAAAAAACATGAAAATACTCTTGGATGGAGAAAATTCCATCTGCCAACTAGAGCTCAAACGTGAGAGCATAAGTAGATCAGTGTTGATTTTGTCAACGCAACTATTGGCAGTGTCTTTAGAAAACGAATAAATGCACTTGAGATCGTCAGCGTAAACGAAATTTTTGTTTAGACCTGGTGTTTACGAAATCGCTTGATAGTATTGATGAGGTGCAAAGTGTACCTCCCCTAGGTTGGAGTGACCACGTCGTACTTCACTGGGACTTCTCAATGTTTTCGGTGCCTGAACAGCCCACCAGATTTAGAAGAAATATTTGGCGTGGTGACTTTGATCAGATGAAGACTGGACTCAACAACATCAACTGGGAATCAGCTTTTTCCGGCAATGTGACAGAGGATTGGGAATGGTTCAGTGAGTTATTGCATATTCTCCTCAGCAACCACTGCCCGATTTCACGTAAGAGACTGGATAAAAGACCCCAGTGGCTGACTCAAACGTTGAAAAAAGAAGTGAATAAAAAGTGGATGTTGTGGAAGAAATCACTCGCTGATGATACTCCTGCGTTCATAAACGCATACAAGGCACAGAGGAACAAAGTAAAACGGCTTATCCTCAGGACACGACAAGATTTTGAAAAAGACCTGTTGAACCGTGCAGTGGAAAATCCGAAGTTATTCTACAATTACATTAGAAGGAGCACGCGTAACAGGGACCCAGTTTCCTTACTAAGGACTAGCGAAAACCTAGAGATTATTGAGGATGGAGCAAAAGTGGAGCACCTTTCAGAATTCTTTAAATCTATCTTAACGAGTGAGAGTGCATTTAATCCTCCCGACTACGACTTAGATGAGGGTCCAACAATAGAGGCTGTATCGTTCGACGAAGCAAATGTTCATAAAGAGCTGTTGGCTCTGAATGAATCTAAATCACCGGGCCCAGATGATAAACCGCCAAAGTTACTAAAGGAACTCGCTGCGGAACTGGCCAAACCATTGTCCATGCTTTTCCAAACCTCGTTCGAAGCCGGCACGTTATCTGCTGATTGGAAATCTGCAAGAATCACACCACTATATAAAGGTGGCAGCAAGGTCTCCGAAAATAATTACAGGCCAATTAGCCTCACCTAGATCTGCTGCAAACTCATGGAAAAAATAATAAAGCGAGAGCTAATGCACTTCTTAGAGCAGCATAAATTATTATCTGATGCGCAGCATGGATTTCGAGGTGGCAGGTCTTGCGTAACGAACTTGCTCTATTGTTTAGAACATTGGACGCGAGCAGTTGATGAAGGAACTGCGCTGCACGTAGTCTACATTGACTTTAAGAAGGCATTTGATAGTGTCCCTCACCAGCGACTCCTACACAAACTCAACTGAACAGGCATTAGGGGTAATCTCCTCAGATGGATCAAAAGCTTCTTATTTGGCCAATCTCAAACCGTCCATGTCGGTAACCAGCAGTCGGCGGAGGTTGCGGTTGAAAGTGGAGTTCCCCAGGGCTCCGTTCTTGGCCCTACGCTGTTCATTTTGTACGTCAACGACTGCATCAATGAATTGGATTGTGATGTCGCCATGTTTGCGAATGATATCAAGCTATGGAGGGTCATCAGAACTGCAGCTGACGTAAAGCATTTGCAGGAAAACTTAAACCGACTTCAACAATGGTCAAAGGACTGGTTTTTGCCGTTCAATGAGAACAAATGCACTATTCTAAGAGTCGGTAGAACTAGCACTCCGAACCTCATGGATTACTACCTGAACGGTATACCATTGCAAGAAGTTGACGCGCAGAAGGACTTGGGAGTGTGGATCTGGAGCTTCCTTAAACCCTCGCTGCATTGTTCAAAGGTAGCCAAGTCTGCGATGTCAGCCCTGTACCTTGTCAAGCGGGCTTTCTCTGCCTTTGATGAAGACTAGTTTGCCAAAGTCTTTCGAACTTTTGTGCGGCCGCAATTGGAGTTCGCTATCCAAGCTTGGAGAACCTGGACCGCGAAGGATCTCAATATCCTCGAAAAGGTTCAAAGGCGTGCAACCAAACTTGTGACTGGACAGGGCTCATTACCCTATGAAACCCGATTAGCTAACCTTGATCTCTTTCCCTTGAGGTACAGGCAGCTACGAGGTGACCTGATACAAAAATTCCGTATCATGTGCGGTCAGGGCTGCTGCCTCGCACCTGGAGACTTCTTCCAGTAAGCAACAACCACGAAATTGAGAGGGCATTCACTCAAACTACGTGTAACTGGGGCCAGACTGGATACACGAAAGTTCTTCTTCTTCAAGAGAGCGGTCGACGCTTGGAATGCTCTGCCTCTGGATGTTGTTATGGCTATTTCCGTTGAGCTTTTTAAGAAAAACCTGGACCAGTATAGCAGTGCTCACTATAATATCCCCAGATCTTCTTAGTCACGTCCCAGTTTAATCACACTCTTATTATTACAATCCTACTTTTTATATTTCAGTACCATTTTTATAGCATTTTTATTATCTCAAACTCTTCGCATATGCCTCACTCACGAGAATCTTGTCACAAACACTAGCATGTATTCATGCTACTCGTAATGTGCGAGTACACATTTATGTTTACTCTCTTCGATGAGCCAACAGCTGCTTATTTGCCGCACGCTATTATGTAAACCAAATTTTTTACATTTTCATGATGTACCAGAGCCTTTTTAGCCATACTGTAACCAAGAGGGAGTTCAAAGGCGTTTGCCTATCTTTCCCTCAATAAACTGAACTGAATTTATGAGTAAATTTGAAATTTTGTTTATGAACAGAATAAAGAGAAACGGACCTGGAACCATGCCTTCAAAAATGCCACTCGTGATCGGCTGAGACGTCAAATAGCTATTACCTACTAATGCCTTCTGGCTGCGGTTAGACAAGTACGAACCAATGATGTCAAGGAGAGGAGGCCGGATGCCGAGGGCTTCCAGTTTCACCAGAAGACGTCTGTGTGGTACCTTGTAAACGGCTTTGCTCAGGTCAAAGAATATCACAACCACTGACTGCTGCTCATTACGAAGGGAAGTGACGAGGTTCAGAAAAGCTAAGTGACACACTTCGCATGATCTCCTAGGTAAAAAAATATATTGCGAGTCGCTTAAGAGCTACTTTTCTAGACAAAAGTAAAGAATTTGATTTAAAATATTTTTTTCAAGCAGTTTTGCTAGAGCCGGGGTTTTGTGAACGCCTCGATAATTATTTACGTCCAAACGAGATCCCGGATTGAAGACAGGAAGAATAATAGATGTCTTCCATGAGTCAAAAAAAGAATCCGTTAAGAAGATAAACTGAGAATAAATGGCTAAGCAATCGGGGAAGCTCTGCACTCTCTTAATAACTGAGTTTGGAATACCGTCAGTCCCCGAAGAGTGCGAGTCTTTTAGACGAATAAGTTCTAAGGAGAAATCAATGGTGCTGATAACATTCAATGAGGATGACTAAACGTAGGAACCGGTTCAGATTCCATCTTAAGATGATTTGCAAAGAACGCACTTAACAGTTCTGCTATTTCAGAGTCTTCGAGAATGAAGTTCTTGTCTTCGTGTAGTAATGGAGGAATTTCCTAACCTCGTTTAGAGGAGGATCGACGGCGGAACATTAAGGCAACAGATTTTACAGAGTTTGGCTCACTGAATGCGCAAGAGTGCCTCTGCCTGTTACGTGCAAGACGAATCTTAGAGGCTAATTCAAAAATCTCTGCGATCTTTAGATGTACAGATAATGAACTAGTATATTTATCTTTCAACTGCTTCCTCAATTTCTTTAGTCGTGGCAAAAGAAAGTGTGGAACGGTGGATTCCAAAACGTAGGGCTTGACTATTTTGGTTGGCACAAGTTCCAGGATGTTATTTGAAACGACTGACATGAAGTCACAAAGACTCGCTGCGTCGTTCATAAAGGAGAGATGCTGCCAGTCCAATGAGTCCAAAAAGTTATTAATTAAGCTCATATCTGCGAGGTCAAAAGCATGATAGGTACAAACGGCGCTAGTCTTTTTCGATGAAACAATTTGAAGGCAACAGTGAATTAATGTATGGTCAATTTGGAAGAGACCCTGCTTAAAATCAACGAAGAGGGGAGCAATGTCGTTTGTGAAAATCAGGTCTAAAATATGCTTGTCTGACGTTGAAGAACGGTCAAGCTGGGAACAATTAGAAAAATTAATGGTATCGAGGAAAGGCTGAAATCTGGGTGGACAAAAATTTAAAATCCAGTCAATTTCAGGAAAATTTAAATCCCCAGCGAGGCTTTAGGATTTCGTAGTCCCCTTACTGACTATATTAGATCAAACCTATCCGATCGCAATCAAAACGTTTTAATGGGGTCCTCATACTCAAGAGCTACCCTGATTGTGAGTGGTGTCCTTCAGGGTACCGTGTTAGGTCCTTTGTTGTTATTACTTTTCATAGATGATATTTCATCGATGGCTAAGCATTCTCAATCTTCTATTTATACTGATGACCTCAACTTCGTGAATTCCTTCTCTAGCTCTACAGCCGAACGATGCCTAGAACGAATTCCGTCCGACTTAGGCGATCTTTCTGCGTGGAGCCCCACGTGGCTTATGGAGTTCTCCCCTTCTAATTGTCCCTTCATGTTTTTTGGGCCTGTTAGGCTGTCACAACCTGTTATTTTTAAAGATTGCCCTTTGCCTGAATGTTCCTACATTAAGGACTTGGGCTTAAGATACACCAATAAATTAAATCTGTCTTTACATGCCGATTAGATTACGGCCAAAGGTGATCAGATTTGTGGCTTTATTTCCTATAATTTCCACCTTCATGAAATTAAATTAAGACTATCGTATGTTTGTGCTTTCATTTTTGAATTTTACTGTCCATTCTTCGGTTAAATGAACGAATTTAGCCGTTCAAAAATTGAAAATGTCCAAAGACATTTCACAAAAAAACGCATGTTTCCCACTCTTTCAACTACTTCCTACTCAACAAGATGACATCTGACGAAGCTAAAATGTCTTTGGGTCAGGAGACTGCAAGCAGGCTTTTGTCTCCTTTTTCGACTGAACAATCACTCAAATCTCCCCAAGCTTTCTGTCATTACCCCCAGATAGCCTTCCTTATAACCTAAGAAATTCTGCACTAATTATACCTCCTCCTGCATCCTCCACATGTAATCACTCTCTATTCTGTGGAATAACTTGCAAATTTAAGTTAGGTGGTAAACTAGTCTATCTACATTCAAGCGAAGAATGCACATTTATCTTAACACTGATTCTATTAACCTGTTATTTTCCTCATCTTTTCCCAGTTGCTTTCCCATGACTCTGAGAAAGGACCACAGGAAATTTAAGTGACCATCCTGAAACTATATTTTCGCAACCTCGAGTCCCCCATTAACCATGATGTCTCCTTATATCACCAGTCATCCAAAAGATAAGTCATTCAGACGTACAAATTTGGTGGTTCGCAGTCTAATATTCTGCCATTTCTTTGGATACTAACCATCACAAGAATCCAATTCTGGATCCTTAGATGCTGAGGCCTCAGGTTCATTGACGCATTTTCATGAGATTTTGTTTCATACGCCTAAGTGAGCAAGAACTAACCATCTCGATGTTTCCTTATCTTATTCTGAAATTCTACCGCAACATAACCCCCATCTATAAAGGAGGAGAGAGGACATCACCAAACAGTTTCCGAACAGTCAGCCTCACAAATATCTGTTGCAAAATGATGGAAAAGATAATCAAAACGGAACTGATGAGGCATCTTGAAGAGAATAACTTGCTAAGTTCATATCAACATGGATTTCGAAGTGGTCGATCCTGCCTCACAAACTTGCTCACATCCATGGAAAGTTGGACAAAATCATTAGAAATGGGTTTGTCAGTCGATGCGGTCTACATTGACTTTAGAAAAGCCTTTGACAGGGTTCAACACAAACATCTGATCTTTGAGCTCCGTCAAATGGGTCTGACTGGCAACCTACTCAAATGGTTGGCCAACTTTCTCACAGACAGGCGCCAGCGTGTTTGTATTGGAGACTGTCATTACCCCCGTTAGTCTTCCTTATAACCTAAGAAATTCTGCACTAATTATACCTCCCCTGCATCCTCCACGTGTAAACGCTCTCTCTTATTTGCTTCTAGGTATAGTTTTCTTTGGAATAACTTGCCAATTGAAATAAGGTCGTTAACTAGTCTATCTGCATTCAAGCGAAGACTGCACAATTATCTTAACACTGATTCTATTAACCTTTTATTTTCCTCATCTTTTCCCAGTAGCTTTCCCCATGACTCGGAGAAAGGACCATCGGGAATTTGAGTAACCCTCTTGAAACTATATTTTCGCTACCTCGAGACGCCCATGAACTATGATGTCTCCTTATATCAGCCGTCCGCCAAACGATGACGTCATTTGGACGTACACATTGGGTGGTCCACAGTCTAAATTGCTGCAGTTTCTTTGGATACTTACCATCATCAGAATTCAATTCTGGATCCTATCATGCTGAGGACTTAAGTTCATTGACGCATTTTCGTGAGATTCTGTTTCATACGCCTAAGTGATAAAGAACGAATCACCTCGACGTTTCATTATCTCATTCTGAAATGCTAATGCAGTATTACTCCATTCTACCACCTGACCATTTTTTCCTAAGCAGTTTTTTTCTCCTACCTTCTATTCGAAAATGAAGGCCTATTGAACTCTGCCTCCATTTCTATGGTAGGAGTTTTTTTTCACTGCTTATTTTTTCTAGTTCACCATTAATTTTAAAACATTGCTAACTGTTGACATAGCAGGACAAGTTATGAATTTGTACATTTTATCTGCACACATTGTCATAACTTTATTTCGTTACTAATGTTTGCTTAGACAGTACCTTCCCGGTGCTAACCAAATATAAATTCTAAAAAAAAATAACCTATAAGAGAGAGTTCGGGGTCGGCTACGGAAGGTGTTGCCCATGTTTTTGTTACTAAAACGATATCTGGACAGTGCACAAAGACTAGAGTCTGAAGCAGGGGCATTTTATTGAGCAAGGATCTAGCATTTAGAACGAACAGTTTAAGTGGGCAAGGTGGTTGTTTTTTAGGGAGAGTGGCTAATTAATAATAATAATAATAATAATAATAATAATAATAGTTGTATTTAATACCGGTTTACAGGCATTGTCAGGTGAAATATTCAGTGGGTAGAGGCTGGCAGTGAAAAAAAACTCCTGAATATATATCATTATAAGTGTTTTTCCTATTTTCATGTTATTCAGGAGAAAAAACTGCCGCCTGTAAGGATGATAGCAATTCAGATCAGGGAAGGGCTAACACAATTGCAGTCTGTATGCAGTCTCTGTCTTTGCTAGGAACCGGGATTCTGCCTCAGGCAAGAAATCATCCGTGTGCAGTCGCTCACTGTCTGCCGAAGAAGTCAACGGGTGCCGGCTGCAGAGACGGTGCCGTATCCCTCAAGATAACACCTGGGATCGAGTTCAGATGCCGCGCACTCCGTCGAACAGGAAAACAGATTCTACCGTGTCGGCGCCCAAAATTCTTGGAAACTGTTCTGAATGCAAAAAACTAGTAATGGTTATCTTAAACAAAGAATAACTCCGTTGGACTTTTTATATTATGGGGAAGTTTATTCCACATGGCCATGGCGTTTATCGAAAAGAACCGTCGATACTTAACTGTGCGAGCTAATGGAAGAAATAAAAAGACATTGCGATGACTGCTGCGCCGAGGATGGTCAAGCTGCCTCACAGTGATAAA